>JAQFZC010007860.1:0-10770 GCA_034695205.1 Dicyrtoma fusca | reverse complement strand
TTATTTACTAGTTTTGTCACATAATGATATTTTCCATTATAAGGACTTGGGACATATTGCATTTACACAGACGATTTAGTGTCTGTCGTAGTAGTTATTACGATTTTACAATATATGCGCTATGCTTTTTATTGCTTCTATGCTATGCTACGCTATGCTATGCCAAAAGTTGAAGAGGTTGACGAAATTTCACTAATCAATTAGTACCGTTTTGACGTTTTTGATTTTAGTATCTTTTTTCTCTTCCTATATCCAATGCCTAATACATAGGTAAGTATATGCTATACCTATATACATATTCTATTAAATACGCTTCTAAACTGACAATTCCTTTCATTGTGACACCCTTCAATACATAAGCATAAGTCAATCCAATCATCAGTCGTGATTTGATTCAGAGTCAAAAGATTGGAAATCTACTTCTTTTCAAACTCCTTTAACTCTTGACTCTGACTCTCTGTCTCTCTGACCTTCTCACTGAATTACGGACTGTGTATATCTTAATCTTGAGTAGCATTAACATTTAATGGAAGGGATTAGCAGGATTTAATGCTCATAAAAATCAAATAGTTTCAAACTCAGAGTCGTGTTTGTCATTGCTGAGATTTCTTGATGGCTAAATGCTCATAATATAATTCATCATACTTACAGTTTCTTTAACACCTATGCTCATCAGTAGTGCTGTGTACCCCCAGTACCAGCTCATGTCTCTTATGCGTCGTCTTTATAGCCTCACTAATCTTATATGAAATTGGCAGTTTTTGCAAATTTTAATGGCGACAAATTGCCTGCCGTCTCTCGGCTTAAGTTTTGCTCCTATGACTGATTTTTTTCCTGGTTGTTTTTATTTTTAAAGACCTCTTTAGTCTTGGTCTTGAGAGACTTATGGTCTCTTTGAGACAACACAGTTACGAGCTATTACCACTGTCATTTCAAACGAAGAAACGAGAAACAGAGATAGAATATCTGTACAGAATAACGTGGCAATTATTCCTTGCAGCAGTTTGTGTAAAAAAAATGTGTAATACATAAATATTTTGATTTGTCGTTACATTATTGTTAGTGACATTGAGCTGCCTATGTACGTATGTGAAGTATGAATGGCCACATTATGGCAACCACATGCCTAAACATTACCCACAGTTAACAGTGTTAAAGGCAAAGCTATATACTATAACCGAGGAAGGCACTTCCACTACTTGTGACACTAACTTTGACTTCCTCATCCTAATATTGACAAAATTGAAAATTATTATGCATGTACATACATATATACTGTCCGCCTGTGTGTATGTACACCTTTTATCTTTATGCAGTTGTTGAACTTCATGCTCAATGCTCAGACCCTCTCCTAGCTTCCCTTCCCTTCCTGATAATTTTTAATGTGAGTCGAGTAATCATAAATTCAAATTTAAATTCAAATTCAAGTTGGACGTGAAGGGAATGATATGGAATGATAATGCAATCCATAATCCATCCTAATGCAATTGTACATAAACAATGCCTACCTTCCCACCCTGTATAATGTAGGTACATATAATATGGTTAGACAAATAAAAATTATGGCATGTCGGAATTCCTCTGTTCTCTACCATAGTCCAATAGACACATGTATAATTATAATATTATCGTAATCGTAAAAGTAATTCGTAACCCTTTAAAGTTTTTGTGTGTGTGTACAGCTGAAGAGTGAGTAGATGTAGCCTACATAGTAGTATAGGTACAGCAACAACAACAACATTAGCGGTGGAAATAAAAATACAAGACTGGAGGAAAAAGTAAACTTGTGGACTTGTTGAAATTCAATTAGGGACACGATAGTTTTAAAAATATCCGGACTCAAGACAATGCTTCAAAAGTTAAGTAGGTAAAAGAATAATAAAACAAGTCTGTGGGCACTATAAATAGGTAGGTATATAATTACTAAAACCACATAATATACCAATAACAGTATTTTATGCTTACCTAGTACTAGTCTATACCTACATATACTAATGGGCATGGAAGAAAATTGAGTTTAGAATTATGATTATTATTTTTATATCTCAAGTTCATCACATAATAGTTTAGTACGTTTACACACTCAGAGTCAGTCGTAGAGATAAGGATGAGGATGGAAGCTATTAAGATTTGTCGCTTCTATTCACTACTCTCTGAGGTATTCTTGGTAGGTATACGTACATACCGTATTTCCTCTATTAATTGCCCCGGCAACTAATACAAAAAAGCTGGTTGGGCTCCCCTATGATTTACGTGTTGAGACCCGGGAATAAATAGAGGAAATGCGGTATATACGTTCAAGCATTGAGATTGCTATGGCTGAGCCGTTAGTTGCCCTGTGTGTAAGAAAGAGGAGGCATATGCTATGGCATTTTCTTGCCAATGTGTGAACAAATACAAAGAGGTGTTAATCACGATTGGCATTTTATCATGAGGGCCCTTTGTACTGTATTTGAACATCCACACTAGCATAAGTGTATAGATAGACAAAATGATGATACATTAATTCTCCCTGGCTCTGTACTCTTGAGTAAAAGGAAAGGAAAAGAAAAGGTTAGGAGTTAGAACAATTGTAGGAGATTGGAGAAGGGGAAAGAGTCTGTCTATCTCAAACCTAAATCGAAAGGAATGTTCTATAATTGATTATGTAATGCTCTCCAGCTCTCCACTCGGCGTCCTGTATGGTTACGGGTTTTCCTGTATTAATAAAAATAATGTGCTCTTGCATTATTTTTTCACAATTTTTACATGTTGTTGTATTAGGGATTATAATACAGTTTTTATGAAGGGTGGATGCATGTACACACATTAAGTTTCTGTATCATTGCCATACATGCAGGTACGATAGTACGTAGGTATACATATTTTAGGTCCCTATCGTCGGTGAAGTAGCATTGTGACGTCCCCGTGAAGTCCAGCCTCCCCTTAATCTACATATTTTCCCAAAAAATCAATTTTGTACAGATGTGTTTGTCAATAAATACATAGTATAAATACCACTTTTACATGTTTTTCAAAAGTGTAAATACCTACCAACTTTACTATCTAAATAGGTAAAAAAAGTTGATCAAAATGACTGTAAGCGGAACCTTTCTGGACTTGTGTAGCGTTGTCACAAAGCTTCTTAAGCGATGTTATGCAGCTGGAGTTGAAGCACTAAGCATCTGGACTGGACCTGGAATTAAATGATAAATGTATATGAAAAAAGTTTGACGTTTTTTTTAACTTTCTGACACTATATTATATTGGTACACCACATGAAGTCATACATACATCATGCAAACAACGCACTCATTCTACAGACCACAGATAACGCTACAAGGAATTACTAGTTAGCCCCTCTTTTATGGTGTGGACATAATTTACTCTAGTGTTGAGAGAGCGTGGAGTGAAGCTAAGATATATTGATAGAATTTACACAAACATGTTCTCGTCGTATACATACATACAAGTCCGTCCTAAAGTTAGTTGGAAGAACACAGTGTGGAGTAGGAAAAAGTAAAAAGTAGAAATTGAAATTAAGGGAAAAACCATTCGTTAAGAGAAAAAGAGATAAAAAAGATGAGAAATGGAGTTTGAAGTTTTTGGCTTCTTCGAGTTTGTAAGAACAAGAACAAGAGGAGCGAGAGAGAGAGAGAAGAAAAAATGGGTAAAAAAAGATGTAGAGAAAAATGTGAGGAGGGGGGAAAAAATTAATAAGTTTAACAGCTGAGTGAGTTACCTTTCCCCTAAAGCAATTAACAATTTGACTCGGTTTTCTACACATTGGTGGTCTATTGAAGGAACAACTTCTTTACGGCTTTTCAGTCATAATAATTACAACATTAAATCTCCCAGAATAATCCCTCCTTCACCCACCCGGCACTTGCCACGGCAAGACGGGAAGACACTCTGTCTTCCCAATTCAAGACTTTTTTAAAAAAAAACTCTAAATCTACTCACTTATGTCCTCGTGTAGGTAATGCTCTGTTTATTGTCAAGTAAGTAGTGCTTATGTAGCCAGAGCATCTTGCCGCTCTTGAGAAGAACAAGACCACAAGACGAAAAACCTCAGAAACCAAAAATCAAACCACACACACACACACACTATACGGTGGTCGTGTGTGTGTACAAACACAACACGCTTCTAAGACCCTTTTAATTAGTTAGAGTATATATTTCATCTCTTCCGAAAGTGGGGAAAACACATCTGAGGAAGAAACGGGACGTTCATGTAATGGGGAGACGTCCATACGTGGCATTTTTTATTATGTGCCTGTAATAACTATAAACGATAAGAGATTAAGAGTGCGACAGTATCAGACGCTGCTGCACTGCATATTAATGTAATTACTCTCGTGAGTTATAAGCTCCAAGATAAATTGAACAAAAAGGTAATAATAATTATTGTAAATTTGTGGAAAACATAAGCGTAAATTGTAATTGCAATCGTAATCGATTACCTCATCTATCTTTAGTATCACCTCACGAGCCTACGGTCCATAATCCTCGCCTACAAAAATTCTTACTGTTGAAGTCGCACTGAATAATGCTGTAAGCACTAGTCAAGTACCTACATTACTAAAGCTAAATGACTGAATTGCATCTTGCTCTTTGCTGTATCTTGTTCTTGGGAAGCGTGTCTCATAGCGTCCCAAGATTTTCTGTTTTTGCAAGACGCATGGTGACGATTTGGCGATGATGGTGGTATTTCCCTCTCATTTGTATTCTTGTACTACCTTATAGTTCCTGGTTCACTGGAAAGTACTTATACTTGTGGTCACTGGGCTTTATATTATATTGGAGCAAGAGGAACCCAGACCACATTTTTTCTTACTTTTTTTATGAAGGAGCAGGGAATTCCGCCGTCGTTGCTGTTAGAAGATGTTGTGACGACAGTACTTAAAAAATCAGCACAAATCTGTACACATGAACGCTTTCTTCTGTCCGTAGAACTTAGTTATTGTTATTATTGCTTTGTTGCATTTTTTGGTATTTTTGAAATTTTTATAAGCAAAAATTGTAAATTTTTTCAGTGCGAAACTGCTGTACTTTTTGATTGAACAATAATGTAGTTTTCTAACAGAAAACTCAGTTTACTGCAGTAAAAAATATCTTGAAATTCCCTAGTTTACGGAACTAGTAAGGAAAAAACGGAACTGTACCGTCGTGGCATAATCTCGCGTATCCTGCTGATATAATATTGTACTTACACACGCAATGCTATGTTCTGTTATGTTGGAATTGTAAGCTCTCACTGTCTGCATCCGGGTCTCTGTACTTTCCGTAAGATGGAAAAGTTGCTAATTTTTTTCCCTTGAAAAATAGGATTATTTTTTAGTTAATTAACTCTACCAGCATCATCTTCATGAAATAGATGCATATTTTGTATTATTTTGATTTCAATCCAATGAATCATGGCAAACAGAATCTCTGCACAGTAGAATCTTCCTAAACACCAACCCATTGAACTGGGTCCTTCTCCCTAGTTTTCAAATTTATTTTCCCCACAGCACCGTTTATGCTTGTTTGTAAGCGACAGTTTTCGACTTGTACAGAATGTATTAACCTATTCGAAACTGGGCAACCAGGGAAAGAATGCTTTACAAAAGTTTTTAATTTTTTAAATCAACTTTTCCAAAATCAAAACTAGTAAATAATGTTTTTTCAAAACGCTTAAAACTAGTAAACAACACTTTTTCAAAAAGGTCAAAACTAGTAAATAATGTTTTTTCAAAACGCTCAAAACTAGTAAATAACACTTTTTCAAAACGCTTAAAACTTGTAAATAACATTTTTTCAAAACGGCCAAAACTAGTAAATAACACTTTTTCAAAACGGTCAAAACTAGTAAATAACACTTTTTCAAAACGGTCAAAACTAGTAAATGACACTTTTTCAAAACGCTTAAAACTTGTAAATAACACTTTTTCAAAACGGTCAAAACTAGTAAATATCATTTTCAAAAGGTCAAAAAACTATAAATTACTATTTCCAAAAACAATAAGATAAAAGTAGGTATACACATTACGTTTCGAAAAGGTTAATAAACTTTTACTTTTTTTTTTAATTTATCGTATTTGAAGTATTGGATAACATTATATAAAGCTATTCTTTCTCATTTTTTTCTACAAAAATTATATATACAACCTTACGAAGATTACGAACTATTGTGGCAGTAAACGGAACGTACTTTGAAGAACAACTATCGGGAGATTCTACTGTGTTTATGAATGTACCACGTTTGTATGTATTATTAATGCAGTTTGATTAAAAGCTTAACTTTCTTATAAAGAAATCATAGTATTTATACTTACGATTTACGTAATGCTGTAAACTTTATAAAAGGGCCTATTGTTTGGAACATTAAGTAATTTAAATCGCCCTTGGGTCATACAAAAGTTCAGTTGCATTGGTCATGGGCGGTTTTTCTGTCATTTCCCATTACCTACCGTAAATTGGAGAGTATACCTCATTCATGGGACTGCTGGGAAGAGGCACAATACTGAGCAACTTTCTTCAGAAAATTATCGTCTGGCTTACAATAATTAATGAGTTATTGGAGTTGTTTTTATTAAAGAGTAGCAGATGCAAAAGACAGTGCAGTGCCTATAGATTCCCTGTGTGAATCTTATATTTTTTGTAAATATTTTTGAAAGAATCTTGAATGAACGTTAACGTAAATACCTTCATGAAATTACTGCATACCTACATACCTACGTGTTTACTGTAGCTTGTCGCTTCAAGGGTCTCGGAACTCCGAATGTAATTTCCTTGAAGTTAATTTCAAATTTGAATCATCCGGTAGACTAGATGCGGTTTAATGGCCAAACTACATACTTACTTCATGCACTTATACATTACACGTAGGGATTTCATAATTTTCGATTTTCAAATTCTCTTTATACAAGTCATTCAAGGCACAAAAGCAGCTCAATTATCTAACAAATCCAAACTGTCTTTTGCACAGATCTTACAAAGTAATTTGGTACGAAAAATTGAAAAAGGAATCAAACAAAGTTGTACCTACACTATACGTTAGTAGGTAATTCAGATATGGATATATCTATATATTATGTATATATTATAAAGCTTTCGGCCCACCCTGTATCTGCATTCTGTTCTTCCCTCGTCCCTAATTACCTGACTGAGGTTTTTGAAATTCAAATCAAGTTTCCTTACGCTCCACTGTTATTTTTTACGCACCGGGTTTCTCTCTATACACTTTCCACATCTAGACACGATTTTTACACGAATCCAATCTAATTCCAACGCTAATCTAATCTAGTCGAATGCGTCAATGAAGCATAAACATTCAGTACAGGTGTACGCATAGGGACTTGAGTTGCAAAAATATTTTTTGTAATGTGTGGAATTTAGGAATTGGGACTGTCTACGTTGAAAATGGGATAATTTGACAATTCAAACTCGACATATGACACGTCTCTACAGATAAAGAATCAACATCAAGGTTAAAGGTAACTGAAATTGAAGGTAGCGACAAACTAACTTTTTGACATGGAAATACCTAGGCTATCTGCCTAATTATCTTCAGATATACTCTACAAGTGTCTCTACCACAACATTATCTTTATCTTCATGACAGTTTTTGATTTGGCTTTGAGAATGGGATCTCTAGGTGTCTTCTATAGTTCAAAAAAAAAACTTGAAGAAAAAACTAGAGGATAGACGGACTCAACTTCGACGGTGGTGGTAGGACTGATGAAGAAAATGATGATGATGATGATGACTGTGGTGGTCGTGTACAATGGTGTTTAGAAATTGTTACTAATTTCAAGATTTTTTTTTTCTCTTGTATTTATTCAATTTTTTGTTTTGTCGTGTCAGTCAGAGTTGACAGTGAACTTCTATGTTGTGTTTTGAGTGGCACATAAATCCTGTTTCTTTGACTTGCAATGACCGATTTCAAGGAAGTATAAGACTTGTTGACAATCCCTCTGAACAGACAATTTAGAATTTTACATGGAGGATTAATGATATGAGAGACTATCTCTTTTTCTTCCACTTCTTCGACAGATACATACCATCATGTTCCATACATTCAATTTTTTTCTTTCACCTTAATTCGATCCTTCCTACTGATGTATTGAGAGAAAAAAACTTTGCATTGTATGTATTGTTGCCTGTTGTTGTATCATGAATTTTATCAATGGCTTTCTCATGTTCAGACCCTCTAATGATGTTAATGACGAAGGTGTTCGTGGTTCATGGGCTCGTTCTCATTCTTATAGTTTGAGCAGCCTGGCCAAATGATAACAAGGAATCATTTCATTACCACAGCGACAACAAAAGGGAGTCAGTCAGTCCTACATAGTTCTCTTGTCTGTGTCTGTGAAACTTTGTAGTCAACGTGGATATTTAATTGTCATGGACATGCTCATAACCGGGGTGTACATGACTGTTTTGTGACAGTGAGGCCAAAGGTTTCATCTTTGATATAAATCAGTCATCAAAAATCTGGGGAATCTTGGTCTATTGGACTCTTAAGACCGTTTATTGGCTCTATCTGCACATATGTATACATACATACTTGTATTGAATCACTGAAAGGAATCGAACATTGAATTCTTTATGGCTCTACCTTATAAAATACAGACTGTGCGTGTGATGATTGGTTCAATAAGCACTGGTCCCTCATGTAATTGTTCATTCCATACATTACATCATGTGTTTAATAGCTTAGAACTCATGCATCAAAATCAAAATCCTGGCTAGCCAGTCAAACTGTACACATGTATATACCTTACAACACACTATCACACTCACACTTGGCAGCGCCTTTTCTGTAGTAAAAAATCGTAAATTGTACGCGTATTTTAATACCACAAAAAAAATCTTTTGAAATAAAATGGTCACTTAAAATGTCAATTAGTTAGTTGGCTTGGTTTGCTAGTCGATGGTCGAGTTTTAATTTGGTTGATATGCTAAAACTCTGAAGTGTGTCTCCAATTTTTTCCCAAATACCCTTTGTCCTTTGTTAAAAAATAGGGGGTGAAATCAATGGAAGGACAAAAAACAAAAGCAAAGAACGTAGTATAGTGGTAGTGGTCGCGGTAGGCAAAAATACAATATAAAAAAAACAATAAAATCTACTACTGGATTTCTAGATGTCTGGGTTAATTTGACTGGTAACAAATGTTTCTGTGTGGCTCTTTGCCTTCATTCTATGATCCGTCGTATGTACCTAGCTGGTTATAGAATCCATCCTTAGAGATCCCCCTGTGTGTGTGTGTGTGTGTGTGTGTGTGTGTGTGTGTGTGTGTGTGTAAAAGTCAGTGTGTAGTTAGTAGTTGAAGTCTGTCAATGGGGAAAAAAATTAAATCCAAATCCATATCTAATTGACACGACGGACGGATGGTTATTTAAATTTTTAGTCAGAAGTACGTATCTATGCAGAGTACGTGGACAGGCGAAGGGTATATGCGTATATATATAGAAGCACTATATACCTATATCCCCTATTATTATTATATATTACAGAGGAACTAATATATAATGGTTGTATACGAGCCTACAAGTGAGAACAGGTTGTCTACCTTGCCAATGTTCCGGCTAATGAGACAACTCTCAAATAAATTCAACATAGGTAGTTCATTTAAATTCATTAGACAGAGCCAGTTTTCTTATGGATCACATCACATCACAATCTTGTCTGCTCATGTCATCCACTATAGTCTATATAGCTATATAGCCAACGTGGGTAGGTACATACTGGTATTGAGCCCATATAGGTAAATATGTATGTCCGTTACCTTCCCTGTATATGTAGGTACTTATACCCTAAATAAGTGGATCCTTACATCCATGGGACCAGGTATATAGTATCATGATCAAGCACACACTGTCAACATTCTTGAATAAAGACACATGAAGAATGTATGTACGTTTCCCCTGCTCATGTTCATGTTATTAAGTATTTATCTTCATCATAATTCTGTGCTGTATTGTGTTCATTGGCAGGGGCAAGAAGGGCGTGTGCGTGCGATATGTCTCATTTAGAAAAAAAAAGAACATGGATACATTTCATGTACATTATCACTATTTTATTAATTTATAGAATGTTCCCAGAGAAAGACACTTGAGTTGTTCCCTGCCGTATGTCATTTGTACCCTCAATTATACGTGCCATTGTCATTGCCATAGGGCCATCTGATTGGGCCGCAGTGAGACATTTATAGTAGATAAATGTGTAAAGTGTAAATCGTTGGTTTGTACCTACATTAATGTACCTACATTAATTTTGTGTTAGACTTGGATTTTGACTTGGAATTGACTTTCCTACCCTGTCAGTCTGAACTCTGAATACCTACAGATTATGATTATGCAAATATCTCTAGTAATATAATTCTTCCCTTAATTCAAATTTAAAAACGTAATACTAAATTATATTTTTATACATATATACCAAACTATTATTAATCAGTGGTATACTTACCGAGATGCTCAGAATGGTAAGCACTGTATATGTATAGCTATATTAGACGTGCAGGTCTATATCGTCTGTGTAAATGCAATTTGTCCCAAGTCCAGTGTATGCTTAGTTGCAATGCGTCATAAGTCCAGTCTCTGCTTAATTGCAATATGTCCCAAGTCCATATATAATGATATTTTCCATTTTTGAATAAGCGTTATTACATTACATTACATTACATTACATTATTGTACTTTAGAGTTATTCGTCCATTACGGGCATTTTTCTCTAGTACTATTAATTTACGAAGTTATAGTGACGGTGGGGTTGCATTGAGCAACTCACACATCATTACTTCG
>JAQFZC010007859.1:0-10773 GCA_034695205.1 Dicyrtoma fusca | reverse complement strand
TTACTTCTCCCGAATTTATACGGAAGAACATACTTGTCGTTATAAAATTCAGTTTTCTGTTTTGCTCTTTTTCGATGATAATAATTATTAATAAAAGTAAATTCAGATTGTTTTTTCGCGATGTTATTCATGTACATTTGTTGAGGTGTGTAGCAATTTTTAATGGTTGTCATGATTAAGTAAACGAACTTTATAATAGTAAGCCATAGTATCGTATTAACCCACCAGTATTTGTTCACGTACCTAACTGTGCTAGTTCAATGATTACTAGTTTTTCAAGCCAATTATTGCTCTGTATTCCAATCAAACTCATCATCAAGCGTAAATAAAAATAAATATGCATGGATCGTGCTTAGAACTTTTGTTTCTTTCGCATTAGTACAATGTTGGTTCATACTATTGTCAGTTTAATGACTTACTAGTAACATAGCCGCTGTAGCTGTCAAAGAAATATCAGGGACTCCTGGGTCATCAGTTCCCAGATTCACCGAAACTCCTAAAAACAAAACTGCATATTTTGGAGACACAGCATTACACGTTGGTCTGCAGAGTTGAAAGCAACATTAATTATTACTAGTCAATGAAGCACCCTCCGGTCCAGCTAGTCAAGTACAATTTACAAAAGCCAGAAAAAATATTTTTCGTTTTAATTATTTTTTATTAGAAAAAGGAAATAATACAGCTGACCGCCCTATGTACTTACAAAGCTGCTATGCAATTATATGTAACAGTTTCCAATTTGCCATCAACTGCGACTGAACTTGTTTCTTCAGATTAGATTAGACGCATTATCAATGAAGCTTACAAATACTTACAATTAACTAGCAACCAAACAATGAGTTAAAAATGTGAAAAAAAGAACTCAACGCTGCTGTGAAGGAATTCAGCTTTGCGTCTCCTCTTTATTGTTTAAGCCGATGCACTTCGGTCTGTCCTGCTTTTTTAAGGAATGTTTTATGTTTTACTGCCAACTACTGGCAACTGGCAACGGTGTGGACATTATTAGAGCTCCACGAGACGAGTCTAGCAGACGCGGCAAGTGATGATGTGATGCATAATGCATACATAACATAACATTTAAGAATTTTTTTAATTAACACGCAGGTTGCAGGTAGAAATGACTTTAATTAAAAATGGGACAGATTTCTGGCTGACAACGATCAACGTATCTTATTTGGCGACTGAATTTCCTTTCGTTTTGTTGCGGGGTCTCATCTGCGTGATCAGTCTTGCCTTTTTTCCGGTCATCGTCATTTCAGTTTCAAAGTCAGCAGTCACCAGTTGCCAGTCACCAGCAGGACAAGGACAGGACCAGTCAGCCAGTCAATCTTGTTTCTATTTTGTTTTTGTCAGGCTTCAGAATCTGAGTAATTGATCCCGTTCCCGGGCGTGTAAAGTGATTTCCAGCTCCACACTACTCCACAGCTTCGCTCTTTTTCTAAATTTTTGTAGGTCAGGTCTTATTTCCTGTTACGAGTTTTGTTTCTTCAAATCATTCAACAAACAACAAACATGGCCATGACTATTACCTTACAATTTGAGCCTTCCTTGATCACCAAATGTGCGTGCAATTGTGAAGGATTGTGCGTGGATTGCAAAGATGAAACGAAGTTTTTACTTCCTTTCAACCCTGACTCTAAAACGGAAGTGGCTGAAGTTATTCGGGAGATCCAAATACGGTATGGCTGCAAAGACCCTATCCATCTTTATGTTCACGGTAGCTTCGTTCCTGAATACCTGAATATTGGTGTTTTGAAAGATCAAGTCGTTGTGTAAGTAATAATTAGATGACAGTTTTTAATCGATTTAGTTTTTTTAAATGTTGAATGTATACTCGGTCCGATTTCTGTACCCACAACATTACTGGACTTCCTAATTTTAATTTAGCATCCCCGTGAATTACATACAGACAAGTCAATAATAACTAAGGGAATACATGGCTTTTAATCCATTGTTTAATTCATTTAATTATTTCCTATTTGTTTGTTCTCAAATTGGCAGAGTGAAAGGGCCCAGAGCAAGTGCATCAGTTTCACTTTCATCGCGTCCAGCTCCAGCTGTGTCAGCAGGTCGACCGCCAAAACCTGTGGGCAAGGACAACACCATGGGAATACAAACCCGAAACCCGGAAAAAATCGGAACTAAAACTGCTGATGAGATTGAAAAAGGATCTTCTCGTCCAACTATAATTAAATACTTTTTCGACATTAGATTTCTGGATTTTATGGCTAAAATGAGCTCGACTCCAACCGTTTACACCGCCACAGGGAAGAAGTATCATTGGGTCCGTAAAGCTTCTCATCCGCACCGGGATCTGGCAGCCGGTCACGTCATTAAATTTAAGGTGAGGGTTTTACTAAATTAATTTATCTATTTAAAAAAATTCCTTTAATTTTGGTTGGAAACGGTTATTGTTAATGATTCTTGTATTATACATAATAAATTAGTACCTGGCAACATAGTTAGTCTGACCTGCTTTTTCTAATTCTAATATTTGTCATAATTATTTCAAAATAATTTGACATGAATTATTTCATTGTTATTTAGGCGGAAGCAAAGCTCGAGCGGCTAGCCCTGATGCAGGCACAACATCCAACTTCTTTGAAATCTCGGGGAAATTCGTTGAATTGGATCCTGGTTATTAGCCACTGGTGCGAATGCTCGGGATTTGTAATGGGACCGGGTAATTATTATTTTTAATGGGACAGTAATAGTTTTACTTAACCTTTTTTCTTAGCAGGCACAGAGACAAAATAAATAAGTTAATGATAATAATTGAATAAATTAAAATCAATAACGATATTTCCGATTCCGATGAGCCTGAGGAAGGGTTTTTTGTGTAATTACATTTGCAGAACTTAAATTTTTGGTTGTATTTTGTATTCTAGCGATACTTGCTGATGAAGTTGGAACCACTTTGAGGGAATATGTGGAAGGTGAACGTTTCAAGAAACCTAAAGTCTTGTGGATTCTCATGGAAGATTGAAGATGATTGAACAATTCAGGAGAGATTCGTTCAATTTGATTTGAAGGTTCTGTGACCAATTCCATAACTTTTTTGAAATTATTTTTGACTTTTATAATATTTCTGTTCACACTTACTATAAACTTTAGATAGCTTTTTTCTTCGTTAGATTTAATTATTTAATGTTGTAGCCACTTCTTATTTTACTAAGATCATGAAAAACATCTAATTCTTGTTTAAGTTATAAGCGCTAGGTTGTAATGCTATTATATGCGTTGAAATCGTATATTTACGCAAAAACATAATTACTTGGTCATTCTAAAATTAAGTTTTCTGTTTTGTTCTTTTTCATTAATAATATAGTAATAAAAGTAAATCCAGTTATTTTTTCGTGATGTGATTTATACACATTTCTTCACCAACGATACATATCCAATACATATGCATATGCATAAATAATATAATATAATTATAAATGCAACTCAGTCATGGGTTCATCATTGCTGGAGGCATAAAAACTGGAAACACAGCACTGGAAGGAAAGTGACTACACTACGAACTACGAACTAAAAACGTTTCAAGAATTCGCTCTGTACGCTTCCCCTTGTGGCTTTGTTCGTTCTTGGTTTCTATTGGCTTTCCAAACGTCGTAATTCTTGACAAATTTCAGAACCCAGGATTCTAAAATTAAACTCCTGCAGCTGTAAAACCCTACAGTAAACATAAATTAAATCGTCATTTGAGCTGAATTACTCTTTCCCCCTTGAATTACCCGCAATACTACTGAGCAGCCGAAAATTTCGGAAAAGTTAATAAAAAAGTTTTAGGATTTGCATTCAATATTAGTTTTTATATTCCAGTTTCATCTTTTATTTAAAATCAAACTAATCAAAATCATCAAGTTGAAATAAAAATAAGCAACCAGGGATCGTGTTTGGAGTTTGGACCTATTCTTCTTTCTTTCGTAATCTTACAATGTGGGTTCTTACCATAGTCAGTTTAATGGCTGCATTGGCAGCCGTCGCTACCAAAGAAGAAACAGGGCCTACTTGGTCAATTCCTAGATTCGTCGAAACTCCTAAAAGCACAACTGCATACGTTGGGGACAATGTTACGTTGGTTTGTAGAGTTGAAGGCATTCGAGGGGTTGTTCAATGGACCAAGAATGGATTTGGATTCCATTGCAATTATAGCAGTGAATATTTCCCGTCGTATTCTTTTAGCGGAAATACATTGTTGGGTACGAAATAAACAAATAAATTAGCATTTAGAGCAAATTAATCGATTTATTTATCGTTGCTCGTCTAATAAAGGGCAAAAATATAATTTGTCTAGAATTGTTTAGTTCTAATTATGTAGGTACTTTTATTGCAGGGGATTACTCCCTCCTGATTTCTAATGTCACTGAGCAAGATGCGGACGAGTTTGAATGTCAAGTGCAGACTTTCAAGGATCAGTTAAGATCTCCGCCGGCTTATTTAAAAGTGCTGGTCAGGGAAGGACGGGTGACCTCAACTAGTATTTCGGTCAAAATTGGGTCAGTGTCAACGAAATTTCCCGGCGGTGGTGACATCAGCCTTGAGGTGGCCATTGGGGTGGGTGTGTTCATAATCGGTGCAATTGTCGCTGTTTTACTGACCTGTGCCTGTCGCCGCTGGCGCCGAAATCGAAGGCAAGAATACACTGTTTCATCTGATGGACAACTGGCTACCCTCGAACGAATTGGTAATTAGTTTTTAGATTAAAATATTATTATTATATTATTATTAGTTGTTCACAAAACCTTCGAAAGCCTTCTCCGAAAGCCTGGACCAGTACAAAACATTTTTCGTTTTTATTCTTTTATTAGAAAAAGGAAATCATCCAGATGACCGAGCTAAAGCTGCTACCGCAGTTTCCAATAAAATCACTGTCAACTGTGACTGTGACGGTAACGGAGCTCCATCGACGGATTTGCCTACCGCAGAATTTCAAGGGGGCTGTGACCTTGTGTTGATGACCAAATACAAATATCTGGCCAACGAACCCCTTTATAGCTCCCCATTTAATGCTGTTGCACAGTTAACTGACGATGCTAACAACTTGCCAGTGCTGGTTTCTAATGACGATGAAGATTCGGATGACCGCTATGGCCTTCCTTATCCTTCGTCCAATGAATACGACTATTCACCACTGTATTCACTGACAAAATTTGTGAAACGTGTTGAATGAGATAATGCTGTGTTTACGTCGTCTAAATGTGTACTTTTAAGTCAAAATCAAATTAAAGTATTTCACAGAATTAATTACGATAATACAGAAAGATTTTTGAGGTAAGTAATTTGTGTTACGACATTGACAGTATTAGGCTATTATAAAATGGAAAATTGAAATATCTCAAGCAAGTAATTAACTAATGTAATAGTTTGTAAATTATTTTGCTGCATTCCGGTTTGTTGAATGTAGATATTTGACTCAAAAACATATTTTAATTAGACGTAACTGTATTATTATGTACTTGGACATTTAGTCTTTCCTAATTTGTAGTAAGCACAAGTCGTTGACTGTTTAATTTTGTACAATCTTTTTAAAAACAGGGGGTTTACCTGTAACGGTGCTAATACATATCGCAAAATCAAAAATGAATTCACTATAGTCAAAGATATTATAATTTGTATGTAAATCACTGTTACATAATAATATGAACAAATAAGTTTTGCATGTTATGTACTATTAGTAGGTACTAATATATAAGAAATAAAATTGTAAGGATCATTGTAATAATGCTATAATGGAAATGGAAGCATACTTTTCAAAACGTTTTTTCCTTAATGTTTTATTCAAACAAATTAGACTCAATATAAGTAGGTAATCACAATCACGAATAACTATGTAACAGGTATAAACTTACTAAAAAGAAATGCTATGTAAGTATTATTTAGTGTCGCCTACAACAAGGTTCTTGTCATAATTATTGTTATTTAACTGAATAATTGGCAAGTCTGTTTTCGTAGCTGGGTTCTGATTTCGTTTGTTTGGTGGAAGCAATATTTTTTCAATCTGAATAAAAGGTGACTCTAAAGTGACCGTTAGAATGTAACCGACAAGGCTGCACATGATCACATGGGAAAAATATAGGTTTACCTGTAAATTAGAAACGTAAGCAGAAAAAGTTAATTAGTAAACAGAGGCCACACGATAATAATTACATAATATTTAATTGCTGGGTAGTTATCATCAATTTATACTTACACTGCCATACGTGCTATAGTGCACAGGGTGGACAGAGGTGAAGTGGAAGATCTTCTGAACATGAAAGGAGCTAATGTAGATGCAGAAAGTAAGGCGTCCGAGAGGAACAAACACTTTCCAGGACAGAAATTGGTTAATCCACCCCCCATGGCCTGTGGTACAAGCAAAAATAATCCAAGAAATCACCATTCCCCATCCAAACCGATGAAGCCCCGAGTACACGGCAGTTCCTACAGACTTTAAAGTCTCTTCCTCATTGGCCTGAAGAAACGAGTTCGGAATCCCGAAAATCACGAACAGGGCAATAGTAGTACAGATGAGCCAACCGATAAGAACGGTTACTAGTGGGATCTTCCTGTACATTCTCGGCCTTATAGATTTCGTGTAGAGAACGTAGCCCAAGAAAATTCCAACTAAATAAGGTCCCATTCTGTTCCATGGCTTGACGTAGACGTCATCCATGTAGGTTTTGTTGCTGTTACAAAATAAACGTGTATTAGTTATAGGTAAATTACCCGGCAAAAAATAATTGGTGATTACTGCTATTATGACAATTATGGGCTTACTCAATAGACACAACAAGAGTTGGAGGAAGTTCTTTCATGTACGTTATTACAGCTGGTATTATAACCGAAGCGATGCTGAATGCACCCAAAATCCCAAATCCGATTTTTCTCCATCTCCAAATTGGGTAGATAATCAAGGGCGACAGAATAAAGAATTGCATGTCATTTGCCAAGTACCAGGATTCTGAGTAGCACTATCATTTTAATTGTTAAATAATTCAAAATCAAAATGGTTTCTGCTCATTCATAAAGCAATAGTAATAATTTTATCTATGAAAACTTCAAACTTACCACTTCGGCTTGGGCTATAAAATTGTTGATGTACAGGATATTATACCACCAGTTCTGTTCACAGAATTTGCCCTCTGCCTCCACCATGAACCACTGTGGACCGGAACCAAGGTAAGGAACCAGTGTGGCCATAATTCCGACCAGAATTATATATGTGGGCGTTAATCTATATCAGTTGACCAATAAAAATTACAATTTACAAATCATATAAAGATATTACAATAAAATCAGTGATGGAAATAACGACAAGGTCAAAGTTCGTCCCGTATGTTTAATTCCTGCAATACCTCAAGAATCTGTGAAGAACGAGTAGTGGGTAATTAAGCTTCCCTTTGCTCCTATGCAGTTCTCGAAGAAGATTGTAAGATATTAATGTACCACTGATTACAAAAAAGGTGTCAACTGCCACAGTCCCATTTGAAATGGCTTGAAGACTCCATTCACGATCAGACTGAGGAGTTATTGTGAACATAAATATTAGAAACAGATAAGAGATGCATCATTACTTTACAATTTACGTACTTAATATTTAATTATGTAAATAACAGCACCTCACCCATAGCCGATAACCGATAACCATTTGAATTGAAGTGTCAATGCAATCAGTATCACAATCAGTGCTAATAAGTTTTGTTAATAAGGTACAGATAGGTACAGAAGCATTCAAAGGTTTGAACTAATACACTGTTGACTGTGTACGTATAGAATGAATTAACTATAACTAGGTATTTTAATTTTAAGCAAAGAATAACTTACAATCTGCATGTCAATCGTATTCCAACAAAACTGGAGCAAATTCATCCCCCATGTATGGGCCAAAAGAACCCAGCAAATACTGAGAAAGCGTAAACCATGTAGGCAGCCCAAGTTATCAATATCAACATTTGTATTCAGTAGTTTCTCGGTATTCAATGGAACAGAAAATGCAAGCAAGAGCCTGGAAACCGTTGGAATTTCTAAAACGATCGATAAAAAGAAAAATAAAGTAGTGGGTAGTTGATACTGTATTCCTATCTGTTGATGCTTAGGTAAATATTATTTGTATATTTCATAGTTTAAAAAAAAATACTATTAACATTATTTTATTAAAACACTGAAATATTTGTAACCTTCTTTACTTTTAGTGTCCGTAACGGTGGCAGATTGACGTGACAAAATATCAAAGATGCTACCTACTAAGCAAAGCAATCCAATTACTGAAAGTAAAACACTGAAATAAAATAATTCATTGGATTATACTGTCTTACCGTATGCTTCTTGTATTCAAAATTCAAAGTTTTGCAAAATATAATTTATATTATTATAATAATTCTATGCCGACTTACATGACAGCAATATCACCTGCATCGAAGGGTGGTTTTTCGTCCGTATAGCAAGCAGCAACAGTTTGTTGTAGGAAACCTGAAGTAGCTTTGTTATAAAAGTTTGTCAAAATCGTCTGAGAATCCTTTGCTGAGCAGGATGATGGGAAGCAGGTTCCGATAAATGGGAAAAAATTCACTCCCTTACCGATATTCGTTAACATAAGGGTCTAAATGCAATCATTATCAATCATCAAAAGATTTGAAATTAGAAATGACTTGCCTATAACTAAACCAAATCGTCTTAACCACATAATTAATAATTACTATAGTAATATAAACTTACAATTAATTCCTCAGGAGCCACCGAGTTCCTCAAACTGAAGTCAAAGGGCTCATCATCAGTCAAATTCGAATTCAAATTCAAACTGACACTGAAATTCGATGCCGTAGCTGCCGTTGTTGATGGTAATTTTGTAGTTGGAGCTGTCAACTGATCCTCCATCCAGGTCAAAAGTGCTTCTCCAGGTGACAGGTAAGTGCTGCAGTAGCTCCCTTTGAACTTCGTAGCCGCATAGTTCCCCTTCCCCCGAATTTGGACACACTCATAAAAATCCCCGGGTATTGCAGTATGGCCGCTTAGCAGACCCGACGGAAACTTCCCCCATGCATCAGCCACTGAAAACAAAATAAATTATTTCTTAGAAATGTTGAATGTAACTTGATTCACATTTAACGTTCAACATACATTCAACGTTTGACATTTGACCTTACTTTGCAGTGCCCAAGTGTCCGGCTGTCGAATGGTCCCTTCCGGTACGGAGAATAGAAACTGTGACAAGAATTCCATGGAATAAACTCTGCAATCATCACTAACTCCAAAAAATAGTGTCGAATTCGCAAATTCCCGAAATTCTTCGGGTGGTTTGAATGAATCTTTTATGTATGACGGAATCACATTTTCCACAATGAAGTTGTTCGAACTCAAAAAAGACGGATTTGAATTTTTATTTACTGTCCTGATGTTAGTGATGTTTCTGTTGTTTTTACTTTCAGTTTCGTTAGTTTCGTTTTCGGTTAATTGTGGTTTCAAGAATTCTACAGACTTTAAAATTGAATTTGAATTCGAGTCTAATTGTGATTTTTGCGTGATGCTTTGTACCCTATGTAGCTTTTGAAGGAAACCGGTTGGCAGTGAGAGCGAAGGCGAAGGGTTCCTTAAACAAAAGGCGAACTTGGTGAAGCACGAAAGTGTGATTACAGCAAGAACAAAGAACTGATGCCGGGAAAATACCCGGGTAGGGGAACGCCTTATATTTACCATTGCTATAGCTAGCTGGGTACCTACTTAATCTACTGTTTGAATTAAAAATTTGAAAAAACTAGGTCAATTAATGGAATTTATAGTAGAAACGCTTATTTAAAGACACATGACCAAGCTAGTTACCGCAATGCACTGCTAATGTTTACCGACAACATTGCTGACCTGCCTGTTAACTATTTAAGAATGACTCTGACTCACTGAAGTTCCTGTGTTCTGTGAATTGTAATCATATTATCATGTTTAAACAACCAACGTGATTTTGCATAGAAAAATCACACAACATTTACATATAAACATGTGCAGTGCACTAGGTTTTATTTACATTGATAATTGATACTGATGAATAAAACTAAACGGAAACTGTAAATGTTTGTTTTGGCAATGGTATGTACATGATTGTGATCGGTATTGCATGCATGTTTGTATTTAAAGGTAGATTAATCGCAGTGTAAAAACGCTCATGTACAGTTATAGGTAGCCTTATCAATAGTTTATTGATTAGGTACCTAGTGTTGTATAGACAGACTATGTATATCTTTATAATATATATATTACATGGCTCTGTTAATTCTAGTGGTCATCGCGTGCCAGTGTAAAGTTGAAAGTCAAAGGCGCAATCAAAATCTAATTCTGTTCTGAGAAGGTTGGCAAAAAAGAAAAATGTGTGGTGACCATTTGAGATTTTAGCTACATACATCTCCACCAACATGTAAATGAATTACACTTTTACAAAAGTGTAAATACAACATATTTGTTGTTTTTGAAAGCCTAAATAAATGCGAAGAGTTACAAAACAATATGTCACATTTTGCAAGTCGTAAATACCAAATATGTTAGTTTTCTCCTTTATAAAAACATGTACCGTAAATTCTCTTTTACAACGCGGGTCTCTATTAATACGCGGGTCTCTAATTGTACGCGGGGGTCCGAGAGCCTGAATGGAATAATGCTCGGGTCTCCAATAATACGCAGGTCTCTAACAGTACGCGGGTCACCGGAAATATTTCAGTGTTTAAGTTGTAAGAACCCGAGCGAGCAGATCACATTGGCTGGAGTTTTCAGCCTGCCCGCCAGAAGTTAGAGGGGTCCAACAGG
>JAQFZC010007858.1:0-10773 GCA_034695205.1 Dicyrtoma fusca | reverse complement strand
GTCACACTTCCTCCCAGCTAGCCCACTCGAACTTTATCATTGCGATTGTCTCTACCTTATTATTCTATTTGCCTTGGTATATCTTAAAAAACTATCAAGCAATGAGGTTATAATAAAACTCAACTAATGCCCATTTATAAAGTGTATATTCGAAGTAATCTAAAGTATGCTTCCCCAGTTTGGGGACAAGCGTTGTCTAATAAGCAATTGAACGATATAATTGTTAAAAAACGATGTCTAATTAGCAAGTAGTTAGCAAAACACTCCCCCTTGAGGCCTAACGCCTATGGGAGGATTGCGTGTATTTATTTTCATTTTAAACTATTAGAGTTAAATATGTTTAGTACTAGTCTTGTTTGGAATAATTGTTGCTGTAAAATATTTGTAAGCTGGAAGAACCACTTGCGCTGTAGGGTATTAAAGGTGTATTAAAGTAGTATTACAATATTTAATACAGTTTATAAAATTATATAGTCAATTAAGGATATTACATACAATCGAATATACATGCAGTTACACGGATTACTATTAACTAGTAAGTATAATTACGAGTAAATACTTGAGTGAAAGTAAGTATGTAACCATAGAATAAGTTAACAGTAATGGAAAATACCTACAAGAAATTATTGTTACTTAAACGTTAAACTCCAAAAGTCAGAGATATAACATTTAGCTACAGCCTTTCGTAAGAAATACTGATAGACCTACGCGGAGGAATTTTAAACTTTTAACGTACTGTAAATATGAAAGGAATAAGAAATCAGCGATCCCATCATTAATTAGAATACTAAAATGTAAGAGCTTAGTTGATAGTCCTAGTTGTGTTTTGCTTTTTCCCATTTTTTACTTAACTTATAAACATTCCTACTCTTTCAAGTACTAAATTTTGGAAATAACCTTTAGGGGCTCCGTCAATCTTTGATTAAGTAGAAGAATTTAAGATACAAGATTAATGTTAAATTTAAATTGTTAACTCTATCTAAAATATTGTGCACTATTTTTGGGTCTAACTAAACAGAAATGTGTTACTCCTATGTATGTGTCACAAAAATTGCAAGGGTCACAAAAAATAAAGAAACCTCCTGTCAATAATAATAGTAATAATAGTACATAATAATATTTGCGCAGGGAGTGGAGGGCACTTGCGAGGATTTTTCTTGACAACGATCATACAAGTGCCCTCAAATGTTTTTGTAAGTTTTGCGCTCACTGTCCTCTCCGCTCAATTTGTTTGATTTGTTACCCTCAACCTCCGTTTATTGAGTAGAGGCGTTTTCGCTAAGGGGACCCATCCGGTCTTTGAAAACGCGTACCTATGCATAGCTATGACACACACCGATATAAAAAAAGGTATAACTATAAACATTACTGATACTTCGAAGAATGATGATTGAACAAATACAAAATAAGGAAGCAGACGTGCTTGGGTGAGCGGTTAGGACTGCAGACTGGAATGGAAATTTCCAGCCTCAGACCGAAGCTTCAATCCTCGGTCACTGCCTGCTAATCGTGTATGGCTCTGTGTTTGTACGGTACATGTCACTGAATGGTTGATTGAAACCCAATCTCCTTTGGTGCTCCTTAGTGACCATTACTTAATGTAGGGGCCTAGGGAATGGACTTCTTTACTGTGGAGAATGGGGGCCTGGGAATAGGTGAAAGGGTTTGAAAGTTGGAACCCTGTAGATATCCCAATTCTGTAGATTCAGCATTTTAATTTTTCAACTGTACATTCGACTTTTCCAGTTATGGATCTCTAGATTCTCAAGAAAAACAGCATTTTTGAAACATAGGCCCAAATAAAAAATGGTATGTACAGATCCAGAACATTCTTAATCTAATCTGGATCTGTACATACCATTTCTTATTTGGGTCTATGTTTCAAAAATGCTGTTTTTCTTGCTTCTAAATATTAACAATTATAAGCAAAATACATAATACAGCTTTTAAAAACCGACTTCAGCTTCAAAACAAGTTCGAATCTACAACGGATGTCCAACAGAAAGCAAAGGCAGCGTAAAGAAGCTTTCCAAGAGAATTTGATTCAGTACCTGTTCTACAACCAAAGAAAGAAAGCAGTTTGTTTAATTATGAACACGTCGGACAAAACATACAATATCCCTCTTGCAGATTTAGAACAGGATTTTGCAATGCGCTGGAGCCAGCCAAATAATGCAGTTGGACCTTGCACAAAATTGTCAGCCGAAGTTCAAAATCAAATTGACGCAGATTAGTTCCCCAGAATTTCAGCAAAATTGGTAAAACTACAAATCAAACGAATGAATGTTGATACATCACCAGGCAATGATGAAATTCTTGTTAGATGGGTGAAATCAAGTCTTAAAAGTTCAAAAATAATCATTTCCAACACGATTAGCTACATTTAAAAGTTGAAATTCAACTTTGCCCCTTCGTTTATGCGTGAAGCTAAAACGATTTTAATCAACAAAGCTGGCGATATTAACGAGTCCAAAAACTGGCGTCCAATCACAGTTAGTTCCGTTGTTCGTCGTGTTATTGAGAAGGTGCTGGACAAAGAACTAATGGACTTTGTAAGTTTAAATAAAAACCAACAGGGATTCATTCACCAGGAAGGAACGCTCAATAATACCACACTAATTAACGAATGTTTAGCTAAAGCAAAGAGGACTAAACAAGACTGCACAGTTATATTATGTGACATAACTCAAGCGTTCGACAGTATTGGGCACAAGCATATGTTTCAACAGGTACAGTCCCAGCCAGCGCCATCTATTTTAAAAAACTTATCCTGCAATTTGGCGGCAAATAATTTTACCCGCATAATGAATAAACAAGGGACCACTGGGAGAATCGAATTTGAGCGAGGAGTCATGCAGGGCGGTCCGATGTCTCCTTTTCTTTTTAATATTTGCATCGATCAAATGATCGAAGAACTAAGTGAAAGAGAAGTAACGGACAAGTTTGGCTTTTCTCTACATGCGCAGCATCTAAATGTGTCAAATGCTGAATTTGCAGATGACACATGTGTGATTGGGAATTCAAGACAATCAGCTGTGGAATTATTTCAACAGCTCGGTGTGGCTCAAGTGCTCAGAATCATTGGCATTAATAGGTCTTAAAATAAATCCTTTTAAAAGTATTGCAATAAGCATTGTTAAGGGAGAATTATGTGAAGAACCTTTGCAGATATCTGGTTTCACCAACATCACTTGTATTAGTTCTAAAGACACAATCAAATATCTTGGCGTTACAATTAATGATGCAATTTTGTTTGACGAAGGCAAATGCATAAAACAATTTAATTCAAAAATTGAAAAACTTGTCTCTACACCTATGCTTCGACCGGATTAAAAGCTGAAAGCTTTGAAGACGTACATTTGGCCAACACTTTTATACCTTTTTCAAACTGCAACGCTTTCCAAATTGTCTCATACCTTTCTGGAATCCATTGATAAAATTATAAGCTCAGCAAATGAAATTTTAATGCTCCCAATTAGTACACCTACTAATCTGATGTGTACTCAAGTCCGAAGGTTAAAGGCATATTGGTCTGATTCGAGCTCGATGGGAAGCAGGAATTTAAAGTTTTAATTCCACGGAGATCCTTGTGAATTCAAAGCACGCCCTACTTCTTGATGTTAAAAATGTTGAAGCTGGTCAATCTAATTGTTTTGATTTTCTTGGAATTGCAGATGATATTCGTTGTAGCATTCATAAAGTTGAGGCCAAAAAAAGCAAATACATTTGTGAGCATCTCAGAAAGCAGGAATATGACAGCTGGTGCAAATTACCTCAAATACGCCAGGGTGTCATTCAGTTAAAAGACAGTCCTCAGGCAAATAAATGGATGCACTCTAAAAACGGACTTTCTACTTCTGAATAGATAATAATAATAATTTTATTCATTACGTCGATTTGGCCATTTGGCCCATACAGCAAATATCTATTAATAGTATGTACATTAAATTCAATAATTTACAGTTTCCTTGAATTATTAAATGCAGTTTATCATTGTGATTATATAGTTATGTTCTTAATAAATTCAAGCTTGTTCACCTGTTCCGTATATAAAAACTATTTGGCTTCTCTGGGGTACCTTTTTCAGGTTGCTTCTTGGGTTGGGACTCACTACTAACTTTCTGTTCTTATTTCTTCTAAAGTTCTTCATATGGCTTGTGGTTCTTCCGTCATACTGGTAGTTTCTTCAATGCATTCGTAGAAGAACTATCTTGATTGAAGTCTTGATTGCTTCGTCCCAAAAACTGCTAATTTTATCAATTGTCATTTCTAGTCTGAATGGATAACGTGTATTAAAATGGTAGAAAATGTATTACCCGTTAAAGCAATACCTAGACCTGACCTTGGAGATGACCTCTTATGCCGCCATGGCTGTAGAGAGAAAGAAACCTTAGGACAAATTCTTGGAAAATGTCACAGGGCTTTTGCGAATCAACCGCCATCATGCCGTTAGACGTTTGATTGCTGAAGTCATGAGCAGGACTGGATGGAAAGTACTACAAAAAGTTAAATGTAGTGCAATTAATGAAAGAAGTAATTCGGATATTGTACTGGTTTTGGATCAGAATCAGGTTGCAACAAGCATGGTCTCACCAAGACGTGTGGATATCATTGCGTATAATCTCCTAAGCAAGAAAGGTTTAATTCTGGACCCGACTATTCGAATGGAGCAAGTTACAAATCAATCTGAGAGTGCTCATTTGGAGAAAAAAGTAATTTATAATCCTTGCATACCATATTTTAAGGATTAAGTGGGTCTGAATGAAATCAAGGTTATTGGTCTATACATTGAGGCAAGAGGAACCATTGCCAAATTTTTTCTGGACTTTATGAAGGATCAGGGAATACCTCCTTCGCTGCTGATCGAAGATATCGTGACAACAGTGCTTAAAAAATCAGCACAAATCTGTATTCACCATTTGTAATCGACTACACCGAGCCGTGCTCTAAGATTACTTTTATAAACTATACTGAAAAAATAAGCTAAGCTATTGTTAAAACCAAAATCTGACACGTATACTAAGTCCTCTGGGCTATCCTCGTTGGAGGACAGTGATGGCTTTGTTTTGTTAATAAAGTTCGTCTTTCTCTATGTGCCTGAAAAGTCATATTTCAAAACAGCGAAATAGTCAAATTAACATTTTTATGAAATGGAAAGGAATTTAGAAACGAAATTATAACATCCACAGACCCTTTATCACGTTGCGTTGTCTACATATCCAGATAAAGAATGTCAAATCTACACAGTCCAGATTAGAAAACTCTAATCTACATATCCAAAATTAAAATGCTGAATCTACCGACTTTCCGGCGCAATTTAAATATGCCTGGGCAGGCCTGTATGTAAATTAGCAGCAATCCTGAATACGTCCCTGAAACAGTTTCTTGAAATTCTAGATTCTGGGTTCTGTAGTTTTAAATTAGGTCTGTAGGCTCTGTCTGGGTGTGATTCAATGTTTTAATTTAGGTTTGTAGGTTTTGAATTTTTAAATTGTTTCTGTACTGTGACGGTGTAGAGTAGTCCGCTGTCATGATCACCAATTTGAATCTGATCAGTCAATAAAAACTGATCAGATTCAAAACAACTTTGATTCATTCACACTCACTCACCCTTTAGTCACAACAGTCAACAGGCACTCAACAGCACCTATTCAATATTTTATTTTTTAAATTTTATTTTTCCATTCACTCGTGCACTGTCCATTCAACCACCAACCACATCACATCTGAACCTTTTACCTGCAGCATAAAAACTTGAGATTTTCCTCATCTTCTTCGAATCTGGAATCTTGAGTCCGGGCTTCTGTCTTCTGCCTTCCTTCTTGGCCTGGTCGCGGTACCTAAAATAAAAGAAATTACTATTATTATAAATATTGTAAAATAATTACTATATGTTCATGCGTTTACCTACATACTAAAGACTAGAATTTATTAATTAATATGATGAATGTGTCTTACCTTATTGTTGCCCCTGTCCCCTTAAATAAATAAATAAAAACTAAGAATTATTCTTACCTTGATAGTTCTGGTCTCAGTACTTTGTAAGGACGGATTGAGTCAGACCTCTTTGACTGATAGGATTTCAGTCTACGCGCCAGTATGTAGCAGAGTCTCAAAGAGATTGAGGCAGCGGCATCGAGAGTTTAGAGCTGGAGTGGCTCACAGTCACAACGTCATGGCAGAGTGAAAAGCTGGCCAGTGTGCATGTAATTTATTCATAAGCATCAAGGCTGTCGTAGTTGTGATAAGACTTGGTGGCTGGAATGTTCTTTTTAGATATTGTTCATAGAGAATGGGAACGCACCAGACAAAGGATTTTGTCATCGCCATTGCATGAGTTTTATGGGTCAAGTTATAAATATTTAAGTGGGAACAGAGATAAAAGAAGTGATAGGAGATCGCGTGCTGATTGGGGGAAAATCTCCTCAGGAAGGCAGGGAGATAAGGATGCCGGTGTGGATGAGTGGAGAATCCGCACTGATCGTCCTCAGTTGGTTCTGTAATTGATTTGATTTGATTTATTTTTATTCAGTTGTCAAGTAAGTTCATTAAAATTAATTAATGTTTTCCAATTACGGACAACAAGGGTACAGAATTAGGCAGAAAAAATCATCAAACCATCTACTTAGTAACATAATATTTATAGAATTACAACAGGTATATAAGTAATTAGTTAAGTAGATACAAGAATATTACAATACATATGGTAATATAGGTAGTATTGACAGTTACCCACCACTTAAATTTTTTATACGCATCTGAATGAGCCAATTATGTAGTCTATGTGAGAAATTCCCTTGAATACTAAAGTCTCGTAAATCATTAGCAAGCTGATTCCAATACAATGACGATCTGTAAAGTATAGATCTTTTGAATGTTTCAGACGAATGAGTAGGTACTTTAACAGTGTTCTTATGCCTAGAGAAGCCAGCATTGTATTGGTACAAAAACGTTTGGTTATATGTACTAATTGCCGACTTAAATTTTAAGTAGGTATGCATACATTTAACATTATAGTATAAAATTCGTTCCGCTAAAGTTAAAACATTGCATTTCTCATGTAGAAAACCTTGCATTTCGGGATTTACATAAAGTCTACCCCTATGAGTAGTATACATTTTTTTGGTTATAGTACGGTTATTAGTTTTATAGAAAAAAGAATACATCACATTATTAATTTTATCCTGCATATTTACATAGTCACTAAAAGTATGACAGGCCCAGGTTACAATACAGTAGTCAAATTTAGATAATACGAAAGAATTTAAATATAACTTAAACATTACAAAAGATATATAAGGTCTTGTAGCTTGTAGAGTACAGCTATTGCTCCCAACATTTTACAGTAGACCTTATCACTATGTTCTTTAAAATTTAAATGGAAGTCTAAAACAACCCCTAGGTATTTAAAAGAGTCAATCCTTTCAATTTCATGCCAATTAATTGCATACGATTTTTAGTGTAGTAGTATCAACGGACTTGCTACGGACTCTTGTACCTTGCCATAAATTGAGTTTTATCATAGTTTACAGTGAGCTTATTATTAGTGCACCACGCGTCAATTTCCGACAAAGCTATTTGGAGTTTATTGAGAGCAGTATTTACATTAGTATCACTGCAGTAAATAACCACGTCATCAGCATACATAAGAGTACTGCACAACACCGATTAGGCATTACGCTAGTTTACTTCTCTACAAAGCACGGCTCAAAGTACCCAAGTCATTTCCCCATTCTCTATTTCTTATTTCGTTAGTAATTCGTTTATTACTAATTTTCTTAGTTTGTAAGTTTTGTATTCATTACGTAATTATTATTGTTAGAGGAGACACTAAATGCCACCGGCCACACTAAATACTGAATGCCAACCGGGCTTTAGTATTCATTCATGTAAACATTTGGAGTGAGATGTTTGAGTATGCGAATAAAGAACAGAATGAGTTTCGCAGAAATTGGACAAGAACAGCATTAACCCTCTTTATTACATCGCCAAGCAAGCCAGGACTGAAGTCGACAAGTCGAGAGTCATACTCCAGACTCCTAGTGAGGGTAGGGTTAAGACCGTGTGGAATGCCGAGGCTGGTGAATCGAGTGCAGTCAGGAGTCAGGAAGCAGTACGGGAAGGGTTAATGCCGAGAGAGGCGAAGTGGACTCAGTCAGGAGGAGTATCGATTCTCGGGACATGAAGTGAGGATAGGGTTGAGTTTAGAGACTTCGTCGCGTCTAGTGTGGCGAGAAGGCTCCACGACCAGGGGTCTGCTAGGAGTGCAGAAAGGGTTAGGGTCGGGAGTGACGTGAGCACTCGGGGTAGTGATCCCGGGTCTGATGGATGCAGTTGGTCGGGATTCCCAAGCATCTGCATCGAGTTCATTCTCATCGTATTGAGAAGTTCATAAGCTAAGTATTGAATAAACTGAAAGATTTATAAGTGCACGAGGACCCTGTGAAGAAAATTATCGAGCGGACTCGCCATGTCCCAAGAGCGACGTTAAAGGAGAGGTCGTGGATCATCCATTCAGGAGATACGATCTTTGAGTTTTGGCGAAATACTGTTCACAACTTTCATAGTTCATAAACCTTAAAAATGCAGAATTGACTACATGCTAGACTAGATGCAGATCTCAATACTACGGTGTAGTTAAATTAACATGTTTCAAGATCTATGTTACTGCAGATCCAATTTTAAAATGACAGATCTACAGGCCCAAATCAAAATTGTTAAATCTGCATACTTAAACTAAAAAAGTTGAATCTACAGACCCATAACTAAAAACGTTGAATCTATATACCTGAACTAAAAATCTTAAATCCACAGCAGTATAAGTATCTTTCCCGGGGCGCCGCGCGCCGGACAGAAGCGAAAGCAGGTAGATATTGCTTTTTATTATTAATAATAAATAAATTACAAACGATACAAACTTTGATTGAAGTACATACAGGCATGAAAGCGTTCCTTTGGTTTTGCATTGCTTGAGAATAATTCCACTTTAAAAACTGTTAACGCTTTATTCTGTAAATACAAATTTTAGCGGCATGTATTTAAATAGTGGATCAGAAAAATAAATCTTGTCGAGTGATTTAAGCCAGGGATAGGAGTGAGAGTAAACGGAAGTGACGGCGTTGTCGGAATTGGTGTACATTTTTAATTCCAGGAGAAGGCGGCAAATCTACACATACGTCGTGTGAATTAATTAAAATTAAAAAATATTAATAAAATCAAGTAACAATAACTGTGTTCAGATTTGACTATTTGGACTTAATTAGGAATATAGTCTACTTCCTAACTTACGTTGGAAGAGAATGTGCAAAGGACGTAATCGCATTCTAAAAGTGTCGCAACATCCCTTAAAATCGGGAACAGCTGTGTCCGGCGTGTTTTGTAATTAGAGTACGTACGGTTAGAATAAAACCAACGGAATTTCCATTGACGAGAACCTAAAGAATACCAACTGGTGACCAAAAAGAGAAACTTTCGTAAGGTGGTAAAAATCGACTCTCACAAATGCTCTAGGCCAAAAAAAGTAGGGCGAAGGCTTGCAATTGCAATTGTGGTCGGCTGATAAAGGTCGCCCCCTTTCTCACCCAGTGTCAATGGTCAACCGAAACCTGGTTTCGAAGCTACGGGTACCGAACTTCACATTGAGTATATGTCAGATTGCGATTGACATTTGACACTGGGTGAAAAAGGGGGTAACCACATTTATCAGCCGACCACAATTGCAAGCCTTCACCCTGTGTACTGATGTTATATTTAATGAACTTTTTTAACTTTTGTCTGGCCAAAATCCGATGGTCATCGGAAGCTACAAATACTTGAATGTGGTCGAAGGTGACATTTTCCCTCAACAGGCGTGCCTCGTACTTGAGAAGTTCTCGTAGAAATTCCGACGTCGTATTGAAATAACTTGTTTCCTTGGCTTTGTCCGTACGACGGATTTGAAACCTTGACACAATTATATATACGTACATTAATTACTAAATATGTAGTAATTATTATATGACAGTAATTTTGCAGCATTTTAAGTTTAGCTACCTCTGTCCCCTCCCTCTTAAGCTTACCCAACCAAAGGATTTCGTTTCGAAGGATGGTCAAATGATAAATCTAATGACTTCTGAGATTTCTTAATCAATGTTTTTCCGTGTTCATTGAGCTCGAATACAAATTTTGCGTATTGCCCCATAGTCCAAATAACAGCTGCCTCCTCATTTTGAAATGTGTCATTAATTAGTTTCCCCAAATGTATTGAAATGGGCAGTCCGTCTTTAAACTTTTCTCTAGGAAGGATGTGAATCATTTTTATATTTTGAATACCTTTTCGTTTGTAGGCGGCATTCACACATTACCCCATTATAACCCAAAACTAATTGTGATTGTAAGTAGTGAGAGTGAATGCTTACCTAGTGTGAGCTTGGAGGGCTGTGCATATATGAAATCAAGCTGAAATCCTTACATTTCGTGTCTGAATCTGTATGTTAAAATCGTTCAAATCTGTCACATCATAAATGAACAGCCTCTCATATGTATCGTATGTATTACACAGTCCACTATTAGTTATGATCGAATGTGAGTGTGCATGATATCTCGTTAGCCTCTATTCTGATGGTGATAAACAGTAATAGTGTATTGTGTATAGTGTTGTATTTATCCAGTGAAGATGAGCTGGAAGCTGGAAAGTAACAGAAATTTTTATATATGTTGAAGAGAGTTATGCGGGCCTACTACTCCCCAACTTCTCCTAATGCCCTGACTAGTAAAGCCAGGATGTTATCTAAT
>JAQFZC010007857.1:0-10773 GCA_034695205.1 Dicyrtoma fusca | reverse complement strand
AGTTTGCCGGGACCGCTCGTAGATGTTCTTATATCAAGGTTGTCGCTATAAGGAGTGTCGCTATAAGAAGGTTTTACATATGGACATTTGAGAAAAGGTAAAACGTGAGCTTCACATTTTAAAAAAGTGTAAACCATGGTATTTACACATTTCAAAAAGAGCAAAACTTGATACTAACGTTTTAAAAAATCGCTAAACACTATATTTACATGTTTGAGACACATCAAAACTTGGCTTTGACGTTTTAAAATAGTGTTAAACACACTATATGGACATTTTAGAAAAGGCAAAACGTGAGCTTCACATTTTTAAAAAGTGTAAGCCATGGGATGTGCACATTTCAAAAAGTGATTTCTATGACGTCATACTTGCAAGCCCCCTAGGTAAAAAGGCCGGCCTGGTCTGTCATTCTTTTTGGTTTTGTTTTTCTGGTGTGTGTGCTGTGGAGCAATGAACATTAAAAGAAAATTAATAGAAAAGCTTCTAAGCACGAAACACCCAAAAGCATTTCCAATTAGACTGGCCTCAAGCATACCACATAATGTATTGTCATATCATTGTAATTCTTTTTTTTCAATGCTTCAATACTGATAGATTCTATAGAATCCTGAAATTCAAATGTAAGGTATCAATTACCTTATTGAGGTGGATTAACTTATTTGGTTGAAGTTGAAATTAATGTTCAGTTCAGATGGTGATAGTGACGCGATAATGTAATTGAGTGTTAATAAGGGAAATGTGTGTCTTTGAATTGATTTGTTATTAGGGGAAGGCAGGGAATAGTAAATGATAGGTAGTAAGTACAGTTACAGTGCAACATGAAATAATGAAAATTAAATTACCACAAGGGTAATTCATCAGTCCATCTCTCTATCTGTATGTACTGTTACATGTTTGTGAGATAGACTTTGCTGATTGCTATCGTGTACGTACCTATATATATTTCAGTCGTACTTGTATACGAAATAGTAGCATATCATTAGTAATTTAATAACCTGATTGTGTAAAATATGCTATTAAACTAAATAGAGATGCGTAAATACTTATCACTCTGAGCGTGATATGGTATACGTGTGCGGTTATGCATGGTAATACATAATTTATTTCATATATTTTGTTTTGTGGTGCAGGTACTGAATATGTCGTCTGTAGTCTGTATACATACGTGAGATTATTTTAAAATCGTGTGTAACAACAGTGCCGGAGTAGGCCGTGGAATGAGATGCCATAGAGAGGTAGTGACAAATGTGGGATATTCATGAGAGGGCAGATCATAATATTACTTCGTTGTTAAGTTGATTCATCAGAACACTTTTTGATTTTTCGTTCTTTCTTTCATTCCAATTTCCTTACTATCCATCAGTGACACCGCTTGTACATATCGTCGGTTAAGATGTTAAGAAGCAACGATTCACATATTCTTTTAGCTAAAAAAGTGATGCAGATTCAAAAACTTAAAAGCAAAATTATGCATATTTACAAGTACAAGTTCACGAGTTCATGGATGTGCATCATTTTGCTTTTTAACCGACGGTATGTTTAGGATGCATAGTAAGACTCAGCGGGGGGCAAATTCTGGCAGAAAAGTTTATGCCAAGCTTTTCTAACTACGCACACAATATACAAACAATTCTGTGGATATTGTTTGGGCAAAATAAAATCCAAACCATTACAGCTATGGCTACTAATTTAAATATGCAGTTGCTCTTATCAGAATTTAAATCCATTATTATAGAAAACCAGAAACCACAAAAAAGTAATAATTCAAATTTTTTTCTTGAGTAAAAATATTTATACTATAATGATAAAATCATTTAAATTAATAGTACTGTAAGTAGTGTCCTCCAAGGACGAATATCTCTACTTACAATAAGTAAGTAATTGTGAAGAAAAATCAAGGATGACTGACGTCGACAGTTATCAAACTATAAACTAAAAATATATTGCAACTACTATTAGCACCATTCTGGAGCTAAATACCGAGCTATAGCTTTAGATTCAACAACCAGTTCTGACGATTTTTGGTTCTGAATCGTTATAAAACATAAAAATACAGCAAAATCCCTAATTCATATAGATTTAGAAATAATTTAACAAGCATCACCAATAACCAGAAACTTAAATTTTGGGACAATGCAACTAGGCCAAAGATGGATTGCAGTCATTTCAGAAAGATAGATACTGGAACAGGGGCCCCATAAATCCTAAGCGAGGCTGAAGTCTCTCATACCTTCACAGAGGCATGCATTGGAACACCTTATCTAATAACCGGAGACTGGACTTTATATACATTGGGACTGTTATGCCGATATATTATTGTACCTTACTTACTTGCTATTGTTTTGGCAGGCATCAGTATATAACATACTATACTTGCAAGAAGCAAAGCTATCCACATCCTTATGCTGGTAACTAATTGCAACCCCTTGGAAGTAATAAAGCACATAATTAGGATTGGATTTAATCCATCAATTGCTTTCCCGTTTCAACCTTACTTGAATTTATTGAGTAGATCGCTTAACATTTATTGCTTGTTGTAGTATTTTAAATTGTTTGTTTCTCAGTGGTTTTAATTTGACCGCCAGTCTTTAAAACCGTAGAGGCTATACAATGAACATCCATGCATAAGCAGCATGCCACTCCGAATTCAATTCTGCAGGTGCACAAAAAACTACTTTGGAGAAGAGGCACTAAAAATTGAATTCAACATTTCTTATTTCAATCCATATTTTGTGGGTAACTTCTTTTATAATAATTGTTTTGGCAGGCATCAGTATATAACCTACTATACTTGCAAGAGGCAAAGCTATCTACATCCTTATGCCGGTAAATAATTGCAACCCCTTGGAAGTAATAAAGCACATAATTAGGATTGGATTTAATCCATCAATTGCTTTCCCGTTTCAACCTTACCTAAATTTATTGAGTAGGTCGTTAACATTTAATGCTTGTTGTAGTATGTTAAATTGTTTATTTCTCAGTGGGTTTAATTTGACCGCCAGTCTTTAAATCCGCAGAGGCTATTCAATGAACATTCATGCATAAGCAGCATGCCAATCCGAATTCAATTCTGCAGGTGCACAGAAAACTACTTTGGAGAAGAGGCACTAAAAATTGAATTCAACATTTCTAATTTCAATCCATGTTTTGTTGGTAACTTCTTTTATATTAATTGTTGTGGCAGGCATCTGTATATAACCTGCTATACTTGCAAGAAGCAAAACTATTTAACTTTTTCGTATGGCCACGGTGTGAAGGGCCCTATCTAGTCGTTATAATGTATGAGTATATGTATTATGTACATATAATTGCAGCAGTACATATCTGTTATAGATATAACGGGTTTTCCTTCGCATTTATTTGATTTGATAAAAAGAGCCCGAGAAGGTGCATATATTAATCTGGCAATTATCCGAACACAAATTGGCAACAACAACAGTTAAGTTAGTAGGTATCTGCCTGTCGTTTGCAGAAGCATAATATTCTATATATTGGGTCTTTGAAGAAGCAGAAAAGGGCAAACATTTTGTTTTTATAAGGATTTTAAGAAATATTTGACCCTTTCTATCTCTTCTATGCGCACTGTGGCACAGTAGAGTAAACGTTAAGTTTTTCTCTCGACAGCTCGACATTGCATTGCGGTGTGACTATCTCTCTAAAGCACTGTACAGTCAACGTAATGTTATTTCTCTGATTCTCGTGATCTGACAATATTTATGTATTTCTTGCTCTTGATGTTGCTATTTGTTGGTGAGATATGAGTGCGGCAGGGAAGCGGACACTTGATATTGATGGCAATGAAGCACGAAAGTGTCGTTGAGAAAAGACCATTCACACACGGAATTATCACTATTAAATCACCTACACCTTTCCTTTTGAAACTAACCTACATATATGTAGTACTATAACTATAACTGATACTATACTGTATATCTTATGCACCCAAAATTACAAACATCTGTGCATATCTTAGTCTCTTTTTGCATCTAGTTACAGATTTACCTGTGTATCCATTATATAGACAATTACCTCCTGCTCTCTTTCTCTCGTGTGTCCTGCTATGTAGTTAAATATAGTAGTTTGCTACGTACCTAGGTATATTTGTATTTTGTGTTGCCTGCTTTAATACTCTGTAATGTGTTTTCCAAATGCATCCTAAGTAAATAGTATGTATATGCATACATCGTGGTATATATAATTACCTTTAGACGGACCTATACCTACTTTATTGAGGACGTAAGGAAGCACTGCTACAAGTAATTTCAGTGTAGTCAGTATAGTGAGTATGCATAATATATTACTATCAAGTAATAATAATGTCTTGTTAGTTGTTAGTAATTTTTTTGTGTGTATTTATATATTGTGGGTTTGAGTTTGAGAGAAAAGTACTGTAGAAAATTCGAATATTTGAAATAGAAAATTACACACAAAGGAATACAAAAGTACCTACCTAGGTAAGTTCCATGTACGTATAATTTCACCCTTTTTTCCACTTTGTTGTTTTGTATATAGAGAAAATGTTGTGTTGCTGTGTATTATGCTTTTTCTGGCTCTTTGAGGATCTCGTGGGGGATGGCATGGCACGGCGGGATTCGTGAATGGAGAGTATAATGGAATAATTTATGGGGTGAAAAGACTATATAATCACAAATGGATTTTTGAAAGCTTATTTTAATTCAATCAAGTCCAGTCAGAGTAAGTGCAACTTTCCAAATAAATCTACAAAATTACTAATCTACAAGCCCAAAGGAAGGACAGCTAATAGCAATGCAATGCAAGGTGAAATAGAAATTGTGCGATACTATTAAAGAAAGGAAAATAAAAATGTACATAGAATTACAATTAAAATTATACAAATTGCTAAATATTACAAGGCTGGATTAGTTTTATGAATTGTAAGTCTAATTATGTTTGATTGATTACACTCATTTCACTCCCCCAAAATTTTGAGCCTACATAAAGTTGTTCTATTCATTTTCCAAAGGATGTTTTAAGTTTCAAATATTTTAATTTTTTACAAAATTCGAGTTCAAAATTTCAATAAAATGCCGATTACTTTTAAAATGTTTTGACCATTAAAATTAAAAGTGGGTCTATAAATCAAAGTATATATGTAACCAAAAAAAATGAAGGGAAAAAAAATAATGACATTTTATGTAAAAAAAAAAACAACAAAGTCCATTCCCATTGACTTGAAATTGTCTATGAAACAATTCTGCAATGCTGTACTCATTTTGAAACACTATCAGCATAAAATACAAAATAGGTAATACTGATAAAGCTTAGGCACTTGAAATCTGAATATTTTTTACGCACTTTCCTTTTCCTTATTATTTATGTACTGTATAGCAGGGTTATAAATCCAGAACTATAGTAGTAGGGAAATACGCACAGTTGGTTGGGTATTTTGAGATTATATGTATAATGTCCAAGCCGCAGTGTGTATGTACATAGATAGTAGATAGGCTCGATATTCGATCCAGAGTTTAGTTAAGTGTAGCGGAGCGAGGAGTAAATCCAATCGGAGTGATAAAAAGCACGGAAAATTATAATGGACAGCATCATCGTCATCATAAAAAGCCACTTGAAAATCTGTAACAACTGCTGCCTCTGCTCCTATTCCAAAAAATGTTACTTTTTAACAGGAAAATCTGTCGGAGAGACGAAGGAGCAAATGAAAACGTTACAAGTTGTTACAATCTATCATTCATCTATGCATATTCTTTCATTTTTTTTATGGCCCAATCCTCACGGATTGTCAGACTGCAGAACTGTGTTTTGCTTTTTTTGGGGGCCTACGACGAGAGCCAGAGCCGTCATAGGTAATAATATGTATACAGCAGTCAGTCCCGAGATAGGGAAAAGGAAAAAAATAGGCATAAGTATTTCAATAGCACCTTGTATATATACCTACCTATATATACCTATAGGGTAGTTATACATTTACGCAGAAAAAGTGCGCGGTACAGATTCGACGTAAGTGTCATATTAAAATGCACACATGATCGTTGAGGAGACGAGTGGCACTTTCCGTCTTCTTTCTCACTCTCCCACCCCAGGCACATGAAAATCAACTTTATGGATAAAAGATAAACACATTTTGACGTGCATAAGAAAATGCAGTAGTAGCTAGACGGGGAATACGGTCCTGGGGTCTTTCCACTATTACACCACAATAAAAAAGGTGGGTAAACATTAAATATGCTTAAATATTTAGCTTCCTTTGGGTGCGCCAATGCCCCGTTTTATCTCTTCAAGGATGTAAATATTATGTTTAGTGGTTTTGGAAAACATGTGCACAGGTGGGCGTCCGTGTTATATCTCTTTGGTGTATCATTTGGTCAACTTTTTCGGTGATGTCAATCTAAACGGGATGGTTTTGCAATTTTTTATTTTGAAAGCTTAAATAGTAGGGACGTGTAGTATTTGCGAGGCCCTTTGTGCCTATATCATAATTATTTCTGCTTTATATAATTTAAACTGACTGCATGGCTACCGAAAGGTATAGATTCCCTTCCTCGTTCCATACATTAGCATGGGGGAAAGCAATTGAGGATTTTTGGGGGAAAAAACTGGGGAAAAGAATAGAATTGAGGGAATAAATGGGAAATCACGAAGAGAGAGAGTTTACGTGGGCACTGGCTTGCCTAGAAAATGGAAATATGGACAGAATAGACTTCCTCACGCATTACAATGCAATGTACAAAATCCCAGTCGCATTCAATGCTCTGTCCATGCTTGTTTGTAATAATGTGCAATCTTTATATTTACATGTAGGAAATGGAGCATATCTACGGTTGGGGGTTGTCCATAAATGACGTTTGCATTTTTCGGACATTTACACCCACACTCCCCCAAAATTTTGCATTTTTTAACATTAGCGTAAACGGAAGCTCTAACCCCCTATCTACCGTCGTTTGTAAACGTCATTTATGGACAGCCCCTTGACGGTGCAGTTGTGTAAATACAGTGACTGGAACTTCTCTCGTGAGCTAAACTGGGTCTGTCATGACAGAGGAAAGTGCGAGGCTGACAAGAGCAAAGAGCAGTATTACACACTCAGCCCAATGCAATTGCTAGGAACGCGGCGCGGTCCCTTTGTAGAAGATCCAAATTCAGATCCAGTGTCCTAATCCTAATTGCTATGCATGCACGAAGGGAGGGAGGGAAAAAAATAAATGAGGCTCACAAAAATTAGAAGAGTGTCGCATTTAAATTATTGAAATAGTCTCTGCTCTTCTTCACCTCCGTCATCCGTCATCACTGCCACTCTCCATCTCCATCTCAATCTACAACCATTTTTGTTTGGACACTTTTCAAAAATCTTATTTTCTATGGGAAGAGCCTTTTTTAACCTTTTAAAAACAGTATTATAAAATAAGTGTAGTTTTACGTTTTTTTTTAGAAATCTGTAATTTCTTGTTGTAGGCCATTTTGTAAATGTTATTTTCTTGTTTTGACCTTTTTGAAAATGATCATATTCACTTTTGACCTTTTTGAAAGTGTTCACTACTAGTATTGGATGTTTTCGAAAAATGTTAATTTCCTGTTCTGACCTTTTTGAAAGTGTTCACTACTAGTATTGGATGTTTTCAAAAATGTCAATTTCATATTTTGAGCTTTTTGAAAGTGTTCATTACTAGTATTGGATGTTTTCAAAAATGTAAATTTCATATTTTGAGCTTTTTGAAAGTGTTCATTACTAGTATTGGATGTTTTCGAAAATGTCAATTTCATATTTTGAGCTTTTTGAAAGTGTTCACTACTAGTATTGGATGCTTTCGAAAATGTCAATTTCATATTTTGAGCTTTTTGAAAGGGTTAGTTACTAGTATTGAATGTACTTGAAAATGTTGATTTCGTGTTTTGGCCTTCCTCAAAGGGTCACTTTCCTGTTTTTAGAGTTTTTAAAAGGTTAATTAGTCGAAAAAGCGTACTGTTGTACCCTATTATTTCTATGGTTTTCCAGTTTTAAATAGGTTAAATGAGGTACTAATTATGCATGTAGCTGTCTAGTGGAACTAATGATTAATTAGTTCGTTAATTAGCTAGCATGTGTACGTTTTGGCCATATAATATACACTACAGTGACGAAATTGTGTGAAACATATTGGCTTGTGCCCGAATTTTCCAGTCGATTATTGTGAGACCGAGAACCAGTCATAGCAAAAGCAATTGACTGTATTTCATTAGTACTTTATTAGTACTTCATAGTATTTTGTAGGATTTATTTGACGAAGAGGTTACAAAATATTTAATGACTGTTATATACATAAGTAAAGAAAGGTTGTTTTTACTTTTGAAATAGTGTGCTGGCCGGTGTAGTGTGATTGTAACAAATATTTATCGTACATGTGCTGTATATACATAATTGTGGTGCAAGTATTTAGCCGTGCTTGAGCACGTGAATATTGAATCACCGTCGTCATTAATCGTCTCAGGATCAAACTGATTAATTTAAGTCTTGAAACTTCCTGTTCAAATTGCGTCTTATTATTTCCTTTCGAAATGTTACTTAAATGGAAAGAAATGCCACTACGCCGTGCTTTTAGTAGAGTTGCAGACGCAGTATGAATTAATTTATCGGACAAATTTGCAAACGTTTAGTAAAATATAAAAATTGTATTCTATGTAATACTATTATTACCCTTTAAAACGTTTTTATTCTTTTGTGTAACAGACGCAGGTGACACGCGGAAAAACCAAGAAGACACCTGAGTTAGTCATGGAGTGCAACGTGAGAGGTAAAAGCATGTCACTTTTGTTTAATAATAAATTATGTTGCAGCATTTTATTCCTATCCAGTTTTTCTTTTGTATTTTTGTGTTGATTGTTCACTATCACTCTTTTACTCACACTTTGGAATTGTCCCTTTATCCAGTTAAAAGCAGTTTGGAAAAAAATTCCCTCAGGTCTTGTTTGATTTTCTTCAACCGATACACTTTCTGTACCGAGAAACAGAAAATGCGTTACTCATTTTCAAAATTATGTACTTTGTTGTTTTTAACCTATTAGGAACTGGAGAATCGAGGATAGAATGCTGGACAAATGCAAAAGCGCTTAATTCTATAAATTAAATTTTTTTAAACTGTTAAAACTAGTAAATAACACTTTCAAAATGGTTTAAATTAGTAAGTATCACTTTCAAAAGGGTCACAATTTGTAATTAACACATTTTCAAAACGGTCAAAACTAGTAAATAACACTTTTAAAATGGTAAAAATAGTAAATCACACTTTCAAAACAGTCAAAACTAGTAAATAACACTTTCTCAAAACGGTCAAAACAGCAAATAAAACTTTTTCAAAACAGTCAAGATAGCAAATAACACTTTTTCAAAATGGTCAAAACAGAAAATAACACTTTTTCAAAACAGCAAGTAACACTATTTCAAAATGGTAAAAACAGCAAATAACACTTTTTCAAAATGGTAAAAACAGCAAATAACACTTTTTAAGAACGGTCAAAACAGCAAATAACACTTTTTCAAAATGGTCAAAACTAGAAATTACAATTTTCAAAAATATTCGAAACGAAGTACTATATATTACCGTTTAGAAAAGGTTAAAGTAGAATAAAATTGCTATCTGTAACATGAATTTTGTAAGCAATGTTATACTAAGAGAAAGTTCTCAAATCGTTTAGAAATGTATGCACGTAAGTACAGTACAGTGGCTGTCTCGCTCTTTGGCAATGTCCGGTAAGAACTCTCTTATCACTGAGAGCAGTCTCTACTGTCGTCGTTTTGATTTTTTTAGTTCTTGCAAGTACACTAATAATAATTATTGATAATACCGAATAGCTTGTTGCTTCATTATCTAAATTGACTAAATCATGAACGGTACGCAATATCCAATTTTTAAGGAGTGTTGACAGACATCTGTGCTATCCATCAATCAGTGCTTTGTGTATATATTTAATTATTTAATTATTGATCCTATATCTCGCTCCCACAGGTCTCAAAAACAGTGCCTGGACTGTGGTGCCCACCCTGATGCGATGTTTACCCAGAAATACTGACATGCACACTTTTATCTTCATTTTGATAAAGTTTCCTTTTAACTTTCCATCCACTGATTGTTTTCCATGTGGGTTTGTTCATTACTTTTAGGTGCTAGCAACAAGTTTAATCTAGCTCAATCAGGGCGCAAATAAAATAATAACTATAATAATGGTCCACGTCACCATAAAATTTACATATAAAGTCAACAGAGGTAATTCATACAAACTCCCAATGTGTACAGTAAGTGACTCATTCAGGACCCTCTAAATATTACGCCTGGGTTTTTCTTAAAAATATAGATTTCTATGCGTGAGTGTGCTTGGAAGTCAATTTTAACCTATACGGAACTGGGGAACCCTGGAAAGACTGCTTTACAAAAGGGCTTAATTCCACAAATGCACTCTTTCAAAACGGCCAAAACTAGTAATTAACACTTCCAAAAGATCAAAACTAGTAAATAACACTTTTCAAAACGGTCATATGTAGTACAACAACTTATTTTCAAAACGATCAAAACTAGTAAATAACACTTTTACAAAACGGTCATATGTAGTACAATAAAACTTTTTCAAAACGATCAAAACTATTAAATTACACTTTTTCAAAAAGGTCAAAACTAGTAAATAACACTTTTTCAAAAATATCAAAACTAGTAAATAACACTTTTTCAAAACGATCAAAACTATTAAATAACACTTTTTCAAAACGGTCAAAACTAGTAAACAGCACTTTTTCAAAACGATCAAAACTAGTAAACAGCACTTTTGAAA
>JAQFZC010007856.1:0-10774 GCA_034695205.1 Dicyrtoma fusca | reverse complement strand
ATTTCATCCCGCATCTCACAGGCTTTGTAAAGCCACCCACGGCTCATTCCGTGTGCCAAAGGCATTGTAAAGCCATCCCAGACCTCCATACTCTAGACCTAGGCCTTCCAGGGGGACCATACGGTCCTCCAGGGGTAGAAAACGACCACCAGACACCTCATTAGCATAATTCATATCCTTAAAATACAATTTATACTAACTTATTTTACACATTTTCAAAAAATGCCAGCACAACATTTCACACATTTTCAAAAAACGCCAGCAGAGCATTCTACACATTTTCAAAAAGTGCCAGTAGAACATTTTACACATTTTCAAAAAACGCTAGCACAACATTTTACACATTTTAAAAAAATGCCAGCACAACATTTTACACATTTTAAAAAACTGCCAGCAGAACATTTTGCACATTTTCAAAAATTGCCAGTAGAACATTTTACACATTTTCAAAAAACGCCAGCAGAGCATTTTGCACATGCATTTTCAAAAACATACCGATAAAATATTTTTACATTTAAAAAATAGGTAACTTGGACACGTTTGAACCATTTCAAACGCTAGTTAATCGTGTTATTGAATACGCACTATTCCATTGCATTGTAACAGATGTAGAAATAAAGTACAGCAGTTTGGACATGAATCAGTTCTCCTTTAAGAATTATATGACATATATACTCCGTTTAGCTTCTTAAAGCACAATATTTCGATACAATTCAGGCAGTAAGCACATACACAGGTGCCTAGGTAATTATTACATACATAACATAAGTAGATTGGAGAACACTGGATTAGAATTAGAGTGGGTGTCGTACTAGACGTTAAAGGCTACAGCCACAGAGTTAATGTTCAAGTAGGTACATACGGTAGCTGTCGTCCAAACGTAACTTACATACTTAGAACGTGTTTCTGTGAGTGTGTGTGTCAACGTTTCAGCTTAATTTAGATTCGGAAACAACCTTTTCCCTTCACTGGATTATTAATTAGCTCCATTTTGGCATGGCGTGCAGTTAACTTTCCAGCTCCGGTTTTCATTTCACCTCAACTCTCGGCAACTCCGAATTCTTCCATCAAATATCAACACGAAAATCATCCACGGACCCACAAAAAACTTACAAACTCAAGTATTCGTGTGTCTAACAATCTCCGTAAAAAAAACTATACATATGTATCAACATTAACCCAAGACCTTCCATTCATTTACACGTTGTAGTGCAATCTATATACATAGCTCTGTTTTTAGTTTTTAGTTTTTATATTCTCCTATTTTCAAAATTATTGATCATCCAGTGTTTCGGTCTCCTTACATTATTACCTTTTACAAAAATACATAAATATGTATTCTTGTTCCAGCTTTTTCCACTGATGCGTGCAATAATAATCATGTTTCACAATTATTGAACACATTATGTACATATTATATAATTACATGCAAATCCATCCTAAATGATTTTTTTTAAAACGTAACATGTGCCACATAAAATTATTTAAGGTTCTTTCTGTCACACAACGTAATGCTTCAATTTTTCTATTTTTTAAGTCTAATTTAAATGAAAACAAAGGGGGCGCCTTATAAAATAACTGTACACACAAACACCCTACTAATACACATATTAAATAGAAAAATAAATATAACAGCAGTTGCATAAGCACAAGACAAGATAAGCACAGGAGAAAAAAAGTAATTGATTATTAAAATTATGGTGCCTTCGGATAAAAGTGTGCAGGTAGTTACAAGCTTAATTTTTTCACAATCAAAAATTATCTTGTCAACTTAGAAATGAAAGAGAATGCATCAAATTAAATAGACAATGCAGAATGCAATGCTATATAGACTGTCAAAAAAAAATGAAGCAAAAGCGTGTCAGTTGTCAGTCAGTCCCAGTTTTTTATTGAAAAGAAATTAAGAGAAGCACAAGCCAGTATTTTTTCATTACGCATAACATAACTGTTTCGTTTCGATCAATAGGTAAACAATAAGTAAATAAGTAAGAGCATTGCATTGGTATTGGTATTGGTAGAATTGAAATTGAAAATGAGACGCAATCATCACTATGAGAAGGCATTCGGACTAACACGCGCTGCGTATCTTTCTATAGCCTTGGGTCCTGAGCTTAACTTGATAACTACGATGATTAACCACACATCCAGAGTTTCCAGAGGAAAGATTAGACACGTTACATAACAAAGAATAAGTGGCATGCCTACATATCTATATATTTTGTAAATGCAGAATCCACGTTTCTGGTTTAGCTCCTGTCCTGTCTTCTCTCCCCCCTTGGCTTTTTGTATTTATTATCTGTACATTTTTCATAGTTTTGCTGTGCTTCCCATCGCATCGCATCGCTTCGGCAGCCAGTCAAGAGCCTCGGCACGACATGAAAACTAGAAATAGTCGGAACGCAGTCAGTCAGAGATAATTGACTACCGACAGACCGTTTATTGAAATCGACGGCGTCTAATTGACATACCTATAACTTTAATATTACGACTGAACGACTATGATTTATACGATACGAAGATACGATACGATTAGAGCTAGATTACACACTTGCTTCCCTCCTTTAGCTTTAGATTTCATTCGCGTGTTTAAGCAGACACACACACAACCTGGACCTGGGCTGCTTGGACACAAAACACGCCGTTGGCCGTTACATAATACTCTCATCCAGCAGACTCACAAATATTACTTCACTTCAATGGTGCACTTCTTGACAAAAGATTTAAATTAGAAGTACATTGACGTACTATAGATAATGTAACGTTATTTAACCTACTCGGAACTGGGAAACTACCGTTGAAAGAACGATCGATTTGCAGAAGTGTTTTTTCTACGAAGCAACTTTTCTGAAATGGTCAAAACTAGAAATTAACATTTTCAAAATGATCAAATCTGCAATCTGCGCAAATTAACGTTTTGAAAAAGGTTAAAACCACCACAAATTAACGTTTCCAAAATCATTCAAAACAAGTATCAAACACTTTCAAAAAGGTCAAACCTAGAATTTGACAAACTCACATTTTTAAAAAAAAGGTCAAAAAATATAAAATTATATTTTCAAAAATGGTAAAACTTGAAATTAACATTTTTAAAAGGCGTAAAGCTTTATAAATTAGCGTTTTGAAAAGGCTAAAAAACAAAGAAACACTTACCAAAACGAACCACTAATCAAATCATACTGCAGAATAGAATACTTACTGACTTACTGACATTACATACATACAATTGAATGCCCCGAATACTTTTATTTTAAGTATTAAGTAATCACTATGTATGAGTGACTTACATTGAGCACTACCTTCCGACCTATGTGAACTAATGTGAAGTAGTAACAGACCGATTTAGATTTTTAATAAATTCTTAATAATAATACAATTAAAGTAAAATAGTGAATACAACTACAAATAGGTAGTAAATAAGGCATTCACCAATCTTATTCCGTAACCCAAGCCAAACTTCACACTAAACCTTGCCCTGCCATCCAGTAGTAACACTTGAATTCAAGATATTGTAATGTATCTGCTGCTAAAGCTAAAAAACGGCGAAAGTTGGAAGTTGTATGTACGTACCTACCTGTAGAAGTAGCATAGCATCCCACATCACAGTGTAGTATCAGCCCTCTGTTTCTGCCTCTTGTTTCGAATTTCGAACGTGCCAAAAAAAATCTGTATTAAATACAGAAGCTTTAACAGTAGAGTCAAAAGATAGAGAATAAAAAATATTTTTAAAAAAGAGTTTAAAAAGAGCAAAACTATTGACCGTGATGGGACTCGAACCCACAATCTTCGGATCCGAAGTCCGACGCCTTATCCGTTGGGCCACACGGCCGTCTTGAAATATATGCGTCAATTTCAGTGTAATGAGGATTAGCAAAAAAAATTGGCAATGTTGCCAAAGTCTCGTTTCAATCTTTACGCTGTCGTTTCCTTCGCATTTTCCAAAGAGCCTCGCATCTCCCAGGCAACGCCGGCCACTCTCGTCTGTGTGGAGGGATTTTGCAGGATTGTCGAAGGAAGGAACGAAAAATTGCTTCCAGCAGTTGTTCAAGCCAAACATTCAACCACGGCCGACGCAACGGCAGTCTTCACTCGTTTTGTTTATTTCAAAATCCTCTAAAATCTAAAACGTATATGAATAGCGTAATTTGGTGGAACTTACTTAACCACCCAAACTTTCTAGCCTTTGAAGAATTGATAGTTATTTGCCATAGTTTTTTAAATATAATTTTGTGTATGCTTTATTTGCCAGCACGTTTTTATGAATCTGAGAAACCAAGTTTTTATGTAGGTAAGTACTTATACTTTAGTAAGTACGTCATTAACGTCATACAAAGATAAAATAAATATAGTATTGTATTGTGTATTAGTAGTAAGTATTGTATTGTACATACGCAGAAATTACAAATAAATATAAGTATGCTTGAAGCCAAGTGACAAACTGCGTGGCATACTATGCCATTTAGAACGTTTTATGGTGTGCTAAAATTGCAAGCTGTTGAGTACTTGTAATTATTTATAACTTATTAAAGTGAATATAGATGAATAGTAGAATGTAGATTAAGTGCGTAATATTCGACTGATGGATTGCATAATGGATACAATACAGAATACAGGTTGTTTTTGTCTAATCAAACAGCGAACGGTAGTTAGTACTTGAATTGCTTAAAAAGTAAATAGGTATGTAAATAAATAAACAGATACATTAAGTACCTTTTTTCAAGCCATAACATACCTAAAGCACAAGGCAAGGCATCGCAAACGTCCCTTAAGTCCGTTTACGTCTATAAATTATGATTGTGAATAAGTACATGGAACATTTTTGTATAGTAATATGCTAATTTTGCAGATGACATACTACTGCATATCGTCAATTAAGAGGCAAAATGGGTAACGTGTGTCCTGTACTTAAACAAATAGGCAAAATAGTGCATAGTCATGCACTATTTCTATGCAATACTTGGCATGGAAGACCTATATAAGTTAGCCGAACGCCGATTTCAGAGCGCCCAATTCGGCCCAATTGTTCGAATTTTTCTCTAAGTGGGCCGAATCCGAACAGCGTTCAGGTTGGAAAGCTGGCCGAATAAAATATAATTACAACCGGCAACCTAGCCGAAATCCGAACAAAATATACAAGCTACAGGAATATGGGTTCAGGCAAACTTAGCCGAATAAATCGAATTTTGTCCAAATAAGCCAAATACTAGTTTTATTTTATTATGTCGATGTTATTTACTAAAATTTGCACAATGGCACCTAAATAGAGTGATCCGAAAGAGGTGAAAGCAAAAAAAGCAATATTTTGCGCAAAACTATGGATCACACACATGGTACTTTAGAGCTCTGATTATCTGAACATTCTAAAAATCATTCCTGCATAAAAGCAGTAAAAGCGATTCGAGGTAGATATCCGGACATAATGCCAATATCGAAAATATTATTACCAAAATACCTGCGAACAATAATGCCGCCGTCCAAAAGGCCGTCTTCCAAAACCTCGCTATGGACAATTTGCAACACACAGTTCTGTAAAGTTCTAAAACATGTTGACGTGACTAATCGAATCTAGTTAGACCTGTAATTCAAAATGTTAAATCTACAAAAATCAATATCTACGATTTCGGGCCGAAGTTTTATAGGCCCCTGCTCAAATGTTTTCGGCTAGCTCGTATATTTTGTTCGGATTTCGGCTAGCGTACATATCTTATTGGGCCAGCTTGTGTGCCAACCCGAACGCTGCTCGGATTCGGCCACGTTTGACAATTCGATATACGGGTACCTTTGAGTTTTTATTCTAAATTCGGCCAACTTGGATCACCTTTCGGGTTTCGGATTCGGCTGACCACGAGAAAAATCCGAATGATTCGGCCGAATTGGACACTCTGAATTCGGCTTTCGGCTAGCTTGTAGCGTCCATTTGACTCACCAGAAAAATTCGTTCGGATACTTCATCATCGAAACGATTACAAATTACAACTTACAAACTTACTAGACAACTTATTCTCATTGTCGAGAGCGCTGAATTTAAGAAGTCAATCGATTCACTATAAAGTTAAGGTAAGTATTCTTAGTTAGCAGGTGAATATTAAACTTTTAAGTGGAATGCATGCTGTGTTCTTTTCTGTTGGTTTGACGTAGTTCCAATTCTTAGCTGACCTAATAATCATTCAACAATCAAACAACATTCATTCAACAAAGTGTTTATGCGGAGGCATTTTTTCAGAACGAAAAAATTAAAATAATTAAAATAAATTAAAATGTCTCTGTCAACTGTGGGTGTAGTACCTTCTTCAACTGTTTTCAGAAAGATTTTGTCCGATCAAAAATACTAATAAGTTTTTAAATCTATCCTTTTCACAGATAGTTCCTGTTTGTGACACGAGAAATTAGGAGAATTTTTGATTGGGACTTGTCAAGATCAAGAGAAAAGGGATACAAACGAGTTGATACGAAAAATGAAGTTGACTTCCATTCTGGTAATTATGATTTTTAGTTCTAATTTTAGTCAAACATAAAAAGCAGTCGAAATTGATGTACCTAGGTTGCACATACTACTTCATAATATAGCTGTAGGCAGTAATCGTCCTATATGTGATCGGTCCCTAAATGTGGTCACTGGCTGTCGTTTTTGAACCGGGAGTTGCAAAAACACTTCGGATGCAAATGAAATCCTCTCCATTCCCCTTTTCGTCGTGTAATTTCGAAGTTCCTGCTTAAAAAATTAGAAGCGTATAAATTCGACAAAGTCAAAATTCAATTCTGTTTTTTTGAAATTCAAAATGGCTCTAAATTCAATTTCGAATAATTTGGTTATAGTTATAGTCAAATCTTTTTTTCGCTGAAGGTGTTCACGTGTAGGCAGGTTCTTTAAGTACTACATATTTCAAGACAAAGTGAATGATTTTGTGGTTTGAAGTTGCTGGCAAATTAAATCGAAACAAAACTACAAAACCAGCCGATAAATGGGGTAAGGTCCTAAATGTGGTCACCCCCTGTTTCACTCATTTGAACACGGTGCGAGGTGTAAAAATACTTTAAGTAGTTTCTGTTTGCAGAATATTATAACGATGTTTAATATATGTATGCTTATTGTTAATTACGACTGGTATTTTTGGTAGCTAATAATTGTCACGCATATCCCTAAACACTCACGTTACAAAATGTAATTCGAGAAAAGGGAATCCCATCACTTGTCCCCTCTTTTTTGTCCTTCCAACTTTGCCCTCGCGTTTTTGCCCCCGGCCACTTTTACCCCCAGTATTTTCTCCCGCATTAATTTGTCCCCATTTTTACCCTAAGATTTTTTGTTCCAGGCAATGTTTACCCCAAGGTTTTCCCTCTTTGCCTATTTTGACCCTCAGTGATTCACTGTCACTTATCTTCGCATTTGAGGTTGTTTGAGCTTTCAGCTTCGTTCATAATCATATTTTAAATATTAAAATTTAATACTTAAAAGCTTATAGTCGGTTAAGAGGCAAATCGAGTTGCATCCAAATACTAACTAAAGGTAGAGTGGTTCATATCCTCGAACTCTTAAAAACAAAGTTGTGCTGATGAGTCTATAGCGTCTCAATACATAAAAATAGAACTGATTGTGTCCGACTTGGCTTTGGCCAGTGTACAAAATAATGATAAATCGATTTAGCTTGTCAACACGATAGGAAACGTAATTTATTCTTTGTTTTAGCTTCTAAATCACTCTTTAATTCAATAAAATATACTTTTTTGTTCGTGTCTTTTTTTGTTGGTTTGGGTTGTGGGTTGGTTGTTCCATTAAAATAGATGTTGATTGTCTTGAATTGTGTACTTCATTAGATTGAGTAAGTACGCGCGTGCACATCCTTTATTAACCGCAGTGAATGATATAAATGATGCATAAATAACTACTTTTAAGGCATTTAGGATTTTCATCATTTGACATTATATGAGAATACTGGTACGCTGTGAAGCATATATTAATTTTTGCCTTGCAACTTTCTTTTATTTAACAGCGAGGACATGGATTCGGAAATTTGTCCAAAGTTCGTGGTTTGATTTACTACAAAATATCACCGTTTGAACAAAGGGCATTTGCTGGAGCTCTCACGAAAGGATTTTCAAATACATTGCGTCGACTAGGTGATCAAGCTTTCCGGGTCGTGCCGCCCTTTATTATAGCCTACGTTGTGTATGACCAGGCTGAGAAAGAGCACGATAAACTCATGCGTAAAAATCCGAAGGATTTTGAATGTGATGAATAAAAGTGAAAATTCAATTCAAAGCGAGTTTAAATTCAACAACATACACCTTTAATCGAGTCTTGTATTATGTAAGTGAATAATAAGTTGGTAGGCTTGTAGTGGTCAGTCATGAAATTCGATTATTTAAATCCTTAACGAACTATGTATGTGTAGTAAAAAGCGAAATCTAATGTGGAAATAAAACTATATCATATTTACGATAACTTTTACTGTTTGTACTTTCTAGAAATATTGTGAACTAATATCCAACTGATTTTCTTAAAAACCAAAACATTTTAATCTGTTCAAAGTAGTTAAATGTCATGAGCCTATAATACTTCCTCCCGTTTATTATTTTCGTACCTGTTTTCCTATCCTTCTCCCTCGACTAATTTTTATTTCCTTCCTAATCAGCCTAGTCACCGGCTTTATCTTTGAAGAAGCCCTAAGAGGTTAAGTTATTATTTAACTCAGACTGCCACTATCATTAGCAAAACCAAGCGAGAAGACAAATAGAAACGAATCAAGCATTCAAGGATGATATAATCTTGTGCATTCGTTAAATAATCCGTAGTAAGTTTAAATTAGTACTACTGCTACCTGTGACCTAGCGTAAGCGTAGTAATCAATAGCTCTACTAGTATATACCTACGTAGGTACCTACTCTATAGATACATATGTAGGTACATAGTTACAGGAAAAGATTAGAAAAGGGGAAAGTTGGAGCAAATTAAATGTACAGCGATAAAAGCGTATAATTACTACACATACAGTGAGTAATTAAGTAGTGGATGATAGCTGATAGTTTCCTAAACGATGTACGTAGAACGAAGCAGCCAACTTTAAATGGCGTTGGATGCTATGAATCATATGGAAGGGACCCTTTCTAATTTCTAAACAACAAGAACGGCAGTATTATTTTAGCATAGTCATCATGATAATATGATATTTCACCTGGGCCTGGGCCTGGGTATTTAATCTGGAAGCAATAAGCAATCTTTTTACTCGATTCTCCTTAGTCCATTAAATGCGTGGAAGGTTAAGTTAATTATATCCTGCTGAATATTTTCACACTTAATCTCCTATATGAACTATCACCATCAGCGTATCCGCAAAGTACAATTTTATGCGAAGGTGGAGCTCAGGTTCAACTCAAGAGAAGAAAAAAAGAGCCTGATAGCAAGCCGACAAATGACTCTCTCTATACTCCCACGCAATGTGTATACAGCGCAGTGGAAATAATAAAATAGCGTTCTGTTCTGGTATGTGTTCTACAATAGAGGCTCAGGTTAAAGCTATAGATACTACAAGAGTAATTTTCGATCCGATACTAGACATGACACAACTAAGGTAACCAACATTATGCTTTTTTAGGCCCAAAATTGTGCTTTATTCTTTCCAGATTTTGCTCTATTATAACTTATAACTACCTATTATATAATCGGCCATTATGCTTTTTTATGCCTTTCGGTTACCTTAGACATAGCATAAACAGAGAGTTGTTAGTAAACTAGATCCATTAAATCTGTAAACAACGATGTGAAGGCAGTAGGAAGTTGAAGTTAAAGGGAGGCAGCATTTCGCCACCTGAAGGCGACTTCAACCGATAATAGCTGAACTCCCAAAACTTTTATCTACCACACACAAAATCTAATCAGTTTAGATTCTTTACAAAAATGTAATTTAAAAAAATTTGAGTCCTGTTTTTACAACTTCTGATTTTTTACTTTTGATGGTTCGGTTGTCTGTTTGACCAGCCGTTTTTCAGAGGTTTCTGTGTATATTACTAGCTATATATTATGCTGTTGGAATTATTTTTTTGTTTAAGTTTTGAATTTATTTAGAAATGCCACAAAAGGTATTTTATACCTTGAACTTTAATTCAATTGAATTTGAGCTTGACTCATACAGTCGTACATAATTTTAGTCGTACAAGTACAACAATAAATGGTGAATAAATGTCTGAGAATAATTTTATCGATACATTACCGTGCATTCCAATTCTAGAAATTTGTCTTACCTATGTTACTATGAATATTAATAATGTAATAGGCACCTATATACGGAAGGATTCAGCTAGTACCTAGCCGCATTTTTTCAGAATTATGAATCATAAGGAATTGTTGCGAATGGTGCACAGGTACAGACGCACGCTCGCACACATAATAGCATGTCTACCTGTCCATCTTGTCAAAATTTAAACCAGCACCAAAGCCAGAAACAATCGCAGAAGTTCATACATAAATAATGAATGGGAAAGGTTGGGTAATAATAATAATTGTCATTCTATTATACTCGGTACACTCAATTAGAATTGCCAGTCGTCAGCACAAAAAAGGAACACGGAATCAAAAGACTGCTCATAAAGCACCCCGTCACATATAGACATAAGTATAGTGATCAAGATCAAAATAATAGGTACATAGCATGTAGTCAGGTACTACATATTAACTATTGGATGAATATGAAAATGAAATAGGCATAAAATAAAGGTGAGGCCACTGCATTTAAATCTTATTTGTCATTCGTCAGTTCTTCCCTATGTCATACAATTCATT
>JAQFZC010007855.1:0-10774 GCA_034695205.1 Dicyrtoma fusca | reverse complement strand
CTTCCTTTACTCTCTTTGTCACGTCTGGCCTCTGCCAATTTCTGGCGGGCCGACTGATTTGGTCAGTTATTGTGATCCGCTCACTCCTTCCTTTACAGTGTAATGGGGATTGGATTACAGAAGAAATGGCATGTGTGTGCAATTACGTGGAAGACGTGAATGACAAATTGATTTGAGTTGAGCCGAGTGAAATCGAGTGAGATAAGTGAGTCTCTATGGAGAGTGGAGGATAATGTGATTAAAATAAGACAGTGTGTGGCTGACAGAAGTTCAACTGCGGCTCTCCGTCCTTTTGCTTTCGCAACCAAGCCGCTTTATCTTTCATGAGGCTTTTATTTGTTTCCGCAGGCACAGCACTGGCTTCCACTTTATCCTCCATTAGCAGGCACTGTAACTGATGGAACACGTCCAATGGGGATTTCACAATCCATCATTTACATAACCCTTTACGTGCCCTAGCAAGCCCCTCACTTCACATTGTACATATCCAATAAATTCTGCGAAAGGAGCTTTCAAAAACTATTCCAAACTTAATATCGTGGTTGAAGTAGTATTGTGGAGTAATCCCCTAGTCCCGTTTAAGCATTAAAACCTTTCCGACTATTTATGACGCAGGTGTGCAGAGTCCAACTGGTAAAACTTAGGCGGTAGTCCCGAAACTCAACTTTTCACTCATTTTTTTTTATAAAAAGTTTAAATACCAGTTTTATCATTTTATAAAAGTAAATAGTAGTTTTATTTATCATTTTAAAAAAGTGTAAATAGCAGTTTTCTACCTTTAAAAAAAGTAACAATATAGCAGGTTTACTTTCTAAAACTGTTTAAATAGTAGTTTTACTACTTTTTACAAGTGCGAATAGACTTTCTCCTGCTTAAAACTATTGTAAATTGCAATTTTACCATTTTTAAAACATTGTAAATCACAGTTTTAAAACTTTTTAAATCAGTGTAAATAGCAGTTTTTACTATTTTTAAAGCTGTAGACAGCAGTTTTCCGACTCTCTAAAAGAGTGAATAGCACTTTCAATTTCTACTACTTAAAACAATAAATTGTAAATAGCAGTTTTGCTACTGTTTGAAAAGTATAATTCATCAGCAATTTGATTAGTTTTGAAAAAGTGTTAAAGATATTTTTATTATTTTTGTCAAAAAAGTTGATTTCTGGGATTACAGCGTCAAAAACACATCAACAGGAGGCGACCTATAACTTCCGTCACATTGCAGCTTCACCTCCGATACGTCTATATAAAACGCAACTAAACACCATGTTTTATTCCTCAATAATGGTCTTGTTTTGAAGCTTCCCTGCAATTGTAAGGTAATAATGACAACAATACGGTATACATGATTTGAATGCCATTGCAATTTTAAAGTTATGCCCCGCAAAAGTTGTATGATGAATTATTAGTGAAGAGGAAATGTGGAAAAGTTTTTGGGGATTGTGCATGCACAATGCATAAGTTTCCACTTAATGCTAGGCTTGGCTTGGCAAATCCGAAAATATTTCATGGCTGTGGGGCGAGAATGTGTAACATGATGAGTTGAATAATAATGAAAATATATGTCACTCATACATATACATACATGGGACCACAACTTCTATCCATAGTGCTGTCAAAAGGTATGTGTTACATCTTGTTTGTATGGTGGATATAATTGTATGGTGTTGAAAGTTGAAATACTTGGCGTTGCGTTGTAGTCTGCCACTCTGTGGATCTCTTAAGAGAGATTTTCTCACTTTCTCCACTCATCGGCCACCCAAATAGAAAGCTAGCTTTTCTCCACACTAACTAGAAATGATTCGTCCATAAAGTAAGCACAGAGTTTTAGCCAAACTGATGGCGTACTTGGCACTGCTGTGTTGTAAATGAACCTTCCAGCCATTATTTTTGATGGGTAATTTATGGACGGCCCCTGCCACCGTAGGATATAGGCTCCACACAGGGAATACATACGATGTGAGAGTGAGCCTGGCCGGAGTGCTCCGAGTAGAAAGATTATTGATCGCAGTATCAACTTTAACCTAAAAAGATGAAGCTGAGCGCAAATAGAGATGTGCCTTAAGGCGCAAAAAGAGCCAATTCCACAATTGTGTAGCAAAAACAAAATGAGGCAATCTGCTATTTAAGAAAAGGGAAAGCCTCAATTGTTAAAGCTGCAATTTTGAATATTTTTTCCAAAACTTCGTCTATGAATCTTTGTCTAACTTTTTCAAAACGGTCAAAACTTGAAGTAACATTTTCAAAAGTATTAAAAACCAGTAACTAAGACTTTCAAAAAGGTCAAAAAACAATAAATTAACACTTTCAAAAGGATATAAAACAAGAAATTAACACTTTCAAAAAGGTTAAAACAATAAACTAACACTTTCAAAAGGATATAAAACAATAAATTAACACTTTCAAAAAGGTTAAAACTATAAAATAACACTTTCAAAAGGATGTTAAACAAGAAATTAACACTTTCAAAAGGATGTTAAACAAGAAATTAACACTTTCAAAAGGATGTAAAACAAGAAATTAACACTTTCAAAAGGATGTAAAACAATAAATTAACACTTTCAAATGGATGTAAAACAAGAAATTAGAACTTTCGAAAAGGTTATAACTATATAAATTAACACTTTCAAAAACATCTAAAACTAGATGTAACCGTTGCGAAAGGGTTAGCCTGTACTACTATGTGCCATCGCCCTGTTTTGCTTCTTAGGACAGGAAGAGCAGGGCAGAGATCCAAGGCACGAGAGAGAGAGAGAGAAAGAAAGAGAGAAAAGAGACGGAAAGTGAATCTGCTGAGGACAGCCGGAGCTGGTAGCTGGTGGATGGTAGCATTGCGAAATGATCTCCCGTTGAAAGCGAACCACCTGTTTTTACCTCCCAAAGTCCACCACTCACTTCTATTTCTCTCTTTCTCTCTCTACTTCCAACTTTCACTTCAACTTTCTCTCTTTCTCTGCCCATCTCTACTTTCAATGCACGAACCATCCACTAATCAACACAACAACGGTGCAGCACTCACATAAAAAAACAAAATCTTCACTGCACTCACACTCACACTCTCACAGAGATTCGTGCAAAAGTTAGTGTCAAGTGATCAAAGGATGCTGTAGGTGATCTCCTCAAGACGAGCCGAGATTAGAATCATTGGAAAAGGAAAGAAAGTGAAAGCTATGAGTGAAATCAGGAGTCGAAAGATCGGTTGTTGTGGAGCTGACAAGTGGGCTCAAGGGATCGCTTTCATCGACATGGTAAACGCACTTTAACTCACCTGTCACTCATTTACCAAGGATGTCTAAACAAGAAATACAGACATCCTTGATTCACAAAAGTATTTATTTATTTATTCCGGATTTTGCACCTCAGACAGTTTCCGTTTACAATTCTTCTTCAATTTGTTGGTTTCTGTTGATTCTGTTTAACCTTTTCGAAATGGTAATTTATAAAGTTTTACATCCTTTTGAAAGTGTTGATTTCAAGTTTTGGTCTTTTTGAAAGCGTTAATTTCCAGTTTTGAATTTTTTGAAAGGGTTAATTTCTAGTTTAGCGCCGTTTTGAAAGTGTTAATTTCACGTTTTGACCTTTTTGAAAGTGTTAATTTCCAGTTTTTGTCTTTTTGAAAGCGTTAATTTACAGTTTTGATCTTTTTGAAATTGTTAATTTCTAGTTTAGCGCCGTTTTGAAGTGTTAATTTCACGTTTTGACCTTTTTTAAATCGTTAATTTCAAGTTTTGGTCTTTTTGAAAGCGTTAATTTCCAGTTTTGACCATTTTGAAATCGTTAATTTCAAGTTTTGGTCTTTTTGAAAGCGTTAATTTCCAGTTTTGACCTTTTTGAAAGTGTTAATTTCCAGTTTTGACCTTTTTGAAAACATTCGTGTATATTTCTTGACTTTTTTAAAAATGTGACTTTGTTAATCCCTGTGTTGACCTTCTTGAAAGTTTTTCATACTAGTTTTTGAATATTTTTGGAAAGATTAATTTGGGGTGTTAAGCTTTTTTAAAGGCTCTTTTGTAGTTGTCACCTTTTTGAAAATGTTAATTTCTAGTTTTACCCATTTCAAAAAGGTTCCTTCATAGAAAAAACACTTGTTTAACTTGTTCTTTCACTGGTGGTTTCCCTGTGTCGAATAGGTTAAAAAACTATCCTTTTCTTTAAGTGGCGTTTCTTAATTGTATGCATTTAATTAATTGACTAGGTGGTCTCAGAATCAGCATTAATTTATTAATTTACTTATTTAGTAATGTTTAATTATTTGCTAATTTACAATATTATAAATATATTTAATTCCAGGGATTGTCATTGGCTGCTTTTGTATGCTTTTGGTTGGAATTTCGAATAGTTTTGACGCTATACACTGAAAGTGAGACATGATTCTTATGCATCGATTAATAGTGGATATCCTTGTACGGTAGTAATGTATCTGTAGATAGCGGTCTATCTGTATTCATTCCTTAGTAGCCTTTTAATTGAGAGCTTATGTGTATTTTTAGCGCTCGCTGCCATGAAAAATTCTCAAAGTACACTGATTTGCACAGGTAAGAAAGGACAAGGACCTTACATGGCTAATTTAATTAGACATTCCAACGTCTTTTATAGCAATTTTTTATTGCTTTTGTTTGCCTTTTTATGAAAAAACTAGTCTTTCAAGATGAAGAAAATTCCAGAAGGATCTACATCAAATTATGCAAGTACCTCTCATTTGTCGGCTGTATTAGTAATGTCCTCTTCTTTATTGGGGCGCAGAAGGTAAAAAGCACGTCAAAAAAAGGTTAACCTTTTCGAAACGGTGATTTATCAAGTTTTACATCGTTTTGAGAATGTGAATTTCTAGTTTTCAAGCTTTTTGAAAGTGTGCATTTCTAGTTTTGACCTTTCTGAGAGTGTTAATTTCTAGTTTTGACCTTTTTGAAAATGTGAATTTCTAGTTTTGATTTTACTGAAAGTGGGAATTTCTACTTTTGACCCTTCTAAAAGTTTTAATTTCTAGTTTGGACCTTTATAAAAGTGTGAAATTTTAGTTTTGACCATTTTGAGTGTCAATTTCTAGTTTTGACCTTTTTGAAAGTCTTAATTTCTAGTTTTGATTTTTTTGAAAGTGCTAATTTCTAACTTTGACTTTTTGAAAGTGGAATTTCTACTTTTGACCCTTCTAAAAGTATTAATTTCTTGTTTGAACAATTTGGAAAGTGTGAATTTCTAGTTTTGACGCTTCTAAAAATGTTAATTTCTAGTTTCGACCTTTTTAAAAGTGTTAATTTCTAGATTTTATCTTTTTTAAAAAGGTTAATTCCTAGTTTAGATCTTTTTGAAAATGTCAGTTTCAAACTTTGATCTTTTTGAAAATATGAATTTGTTTCATTATACGTTTGACCTTCTTGAAAGTGTTTGATACTAGATTTGAATGTTTTTTAAAACTCTAATAACTACTTTTGACCATTTCGAAAATGCTAATTTCTAGTTTTGACCTTCAAATTTCGCAAAAGTTTCTTCATGGAATAAACACTTGTGTAACCAGTTTCGAATGGGTTAAATTATTCCGTTGTTGCTATTGTGACTACAGTGAGGTTTTGATCATGTTTCTATTTACATTTCAAGGGTAAACCCGACTACCTTCGGATGTGGTTGATAAAGTACGAGATCCTGGCCGGACTTGTGTTCCTCCTCATCGGCGCCTGTTTCGTTCTCTACATTGAGCTCCACATCCTGGGACTCATCATTGCTCTCATCCTCTCCGCCCCCCTCGCCCTCCTCGTCTTCTCCATCTGCATCGTGAGCGTGTATCATCAGGAGCTCATCGACAAGGACAAAAGACTCAGTCAGAGTCCAAGTTGAGCTTTGTTCCCCTTCCAGTGCACAGTCACACTCGTCTCGAGCTAAACAGCCACAAGTCACACAAACAAACAAACAAACAAACAAACAAACCGTATCAATCAAATTATTATCAAATCAAAAAATATTAATATATACATATACATACATATATCACAATTCCATAATCAAAAGGGTGCAGTAGGCACGTATGTACATTTACCAGTCGTCGCATATTCTATGCACAGTTTGCATGGTCAAGAAATCTGAGCACATTTCTACTCTATTTTGACACTGACATGCTATGTAGTAACAGTAGTCAAATTGCCTATTCCTTTTATTCAAAAATACTAATTCAAATAAGGAAAATAAGTGAGGCTATATAGGAAAAGAAAAGGGTATATAACGTGGGTTAAAGTTGAGAGTTATTGTAATGTTATCAATAATAAAGAGAGATTAAATATAAAATATACAAAATAATATTAAATTAAAAACAAATAGTATAATGAATTTACATAGGTAGGAACTTTCGACATTATCGATTTGATGCGATGCAGCATCCCTCCGGTCTCCAAAAATTACAATAATTAGACATTTCCTATGGCAATTTAACGGCAATGCTATCATTGCGGAAAAAATAATGGAAAACAAAAAACAATACTTACTAAAAATTCACTCACAGTCCCAGTGCACACAGCCGGTACTTACTTACGTAATTGTAAAGTGATACAAATACACATCCTATAAATTACAGTAAGCAAAAAAATATGTATCTATGTTGTTGGTACATGCAACCAGCGTGTGTAACTAATTCATTAGACAGAAACAATAATTATGTACGATTGTACAACCTATTATACCTCCATTAACTCTGATTGAATCTCGAGGCTATAGAGCCTACTCAAATAAAAGCAACAATATCGATGAAAGCTGAGTATGCCCTTTTGTTTCAATGCATACAGTTTTGTTTTCTTGCACAACTTTTACTTTTACTTTTCAACAGCAATCACATTGACAACAAAAAGTGCCTAATTTAATTCGCCTTGCGGCATAATTTGATCCAAGTGGCACTAAAAGCACTCTAATAGCCCGCCCATGTAATATTGGGTCCCTTTTCTTGTTTACGTATTTTTTTTTGGAATGCCGTTAAAATAATGAAAGCGAAAGCTATAACAATAAAAGCAGATTAGCAAACTTTTCGGGGCTAATAGTAGTAAAAGTAGATGCTCCAGTGGTAGTAAAAAGACAAAAAGTTTTTCAATTATTTTTAAATCATTTAGTCCGGATTCCGGATGGGATAAGTGCACTTTAACATAATTATCAAGTAAGTGTGTGTGTGTGTGGAGGAAGATAAGTAGTGAGAGAATCTGTCTAAAGCACCAAACCAATGCCCTATCAATACGCGTGTAGTGGAGAGATCGTCGGTGGAGGGGTATTTTGTCCTTTTCTATCTTCAGAAGCAAATAAAAGTTTAAAAATGTTTGCAAATTGGACTTGCTTCAGAAGATCACAGTGCGTTCTTTTAGAGTGTGACTAGCCCCAGAGAACAGAATGCATCTTCACCGACGATGGGTGTCCCTATAGGTTATAGGTATATAGTAGAGCTATTATCTGTACGCTGAACGCCGTAAAACTTAAGTTCGCGGGCTTAAAAGGGAATTAAGACTAAGTTGCCCACGTATGTATACTTTGAGTGTAATCCCATCGTCCATACGTGTATGCATGACCAGCTAAGTAAATATACATAAAACCTACGGGAATTTAGCAAGGTTTAACCTATTCGGAACTGGGAAACCACCGGTGAAAGAAAGATTCACAAAAGTGTTTTTTTTTCTACCACGTTTGTTGATATGGTCAAAACTCGAAATTAACATTTTCAAAAAGGGGTAAAACTGGATATTAGCACTTTTAAAAAGGTCAAAACAAGATATCAGCATTTTTAAAAACATTCAAAACTACTAATATAAAACTTTCAAAAAGGCGTAAAACTAGAATTTAACATTTTCAAAACGATCCAAATTGCAAATAATAACTACTTTAAAAAAGGTTAAAACCGATAATTAACGTTTCCAAAAAGATTCAAAACTATAGTATCTAACACTCTCAAAAAAGTCAAACCTAGAATTTAACAAAGTCACATTTTTAAAAAGGTCAAAAAACATAAAATAACACTTTCAAAAAGGTCAAAACAGAAATCTGCACTTTTAAAACATGCATAACTAATAATATAACACTTTCAAAAATGTCGAAACTAGTATTTAACATTTTCAAAACGGTCCAAACTGCAAATAACCACTTTAAAAAAGGTTAAAATCGATAAGTTACGTTTCTAAAAATATTCAAAACTATAGTATCTAACACTCTAACAATTTCAAAAAAGTCAAACGTAGAATTTAACACATTCACATTTTTAAAAAGATCAAAAAATATACAATAACATTTTCAAAAAAGGTCAAAACTAGAAATTAACACTTTCAAAAAGGCGTGAAACTGGATATTAACACTTTCAAAAAGGTCAAAAGAAGAAATCTGCATTTTAAAAACATTTATAATTAGTAATATAACATTTTTAAAAAGGTTAACACTCGAATTTAACATTTTCAAAACGGTCCAAACTGCAAATAACTACTTTAAAACAAGGTTAAAACCGTAAATTAACGTTTCCAAAAATATTCAAAACTATAGTATCTAACACTCTAAAACTTTCAAAAAAGTCAAACGTAGAATTTAACAAAGTCACATTTTTAAAAAGGTCAAAAAACACAAAATAACGTTTTCAAAAAAGGTCAAAACTTGAAGTTAACAGTTTTAAAAAGATGTAAAATTTTATAAATTACCGTTTCGAAAAGGTTAAAGGAGCTACCAATGCGTCTAGTTTCTAGAATCTACAAGTCTGCTATATGTAAAAAGTAGTGCAATGCGCCCACGATCGTCGTTCTAGCAAACTTCTAATCGATACTACACAATAGAGGACCACATTGTAAATATATAGACATCTCCATCAATCTCCAGTCTATATACATCTACCTACGAAGGAGAGCGTGGTAAATTAATCCTTATTATTTTCACTTTCCATCCCCGTGTCAATATTTGTCTTTGAAGGAAACTTTGAGGCTCACAATATATGCGCCGCCGTCGAGACAAGTTAGGAAAATTGCAAAACTTTTTCCATGTTAGAGTACCAGGAAAAAAAAGTTTTATTTTTATATTCTGTCCTTTTACCTACGCTACGTCTATATAGTCAAGCCTTATAGAAAAGTTTACAACTCTTTCGAATGACAGCCCCGTCTCTGCACTTTATTAATAAATACCTGTTGTAGAAAATCAACAAAGTGTAGCGCAGCAGAGCTGTAAAACTTTTAAATGCATATTATGTGTTTTTGAATATATGTACAAAATTTCGTTATGGCAGCATAAAAAGGTTTCCATTATGAAGGATTTTAATCATTTTCATTTATTGGTAATAATTATGCAAGGTGAGCACCACATTGTACGCAGGTTGGCAGTAATAGAAGAGAATTGGAGGAGATGAAGTTTATTCAAGATACATTGTTTTCGGTTAGATTTTATTTAACAAAAAAATATCTACCACATTATGCATACTTTTGAAAAGCTTTTCAAAACGGCCAAAATTAGTAATCGACATTTTCAAAGGCATTCCAAACTAGTAAAAACTACCACTTTCAAAAAGGTCAAAACAAGAAAACAGTACTTTCAAAAAGGTCAAAACATGAAAACATTACTTTTGAAATAATCAAAACAAGAACACAGTACTTTTGAAAAGGTTAAAACAAGAAAACAGTACTTTTGAAAAGGTTAAAACAAGAAAACAGTACTTTTGAAAAGGTTAAAACAAGAAAACAGTACTTTCAAAAAGTAGATCAAAGCAAGAAAACAGTACTTTTGAAAAGGTTAAAACAAGAAAACAGTACTTTTAAAAAGTAGATCAAAGCAAGAAAACAGTACTTTTGAAAAGGTTAAAACAAGAAAACAGTACTTTCAAAAAGATCAAAACAAGAAAACAGTACTTTCAAAAAGGTCCAAACAAGAAAACAATACTTTCAAAAAGTAGGTCAAAACAAGAAAACATTACTTTCAAAAAGGTGAAAACAAGAAATTATCATTTTCAAACAGATGTAAAACTAGATATGTTACACTTTCGAAAATGTTAACATTTCATTTAACTAAATTCATCAGACGTATTGGGGACTGGGACCCTGGAGAGCCACCAGTTCCTGTCGGTAAGAATGCACAACGAGGAAGCAAAAGATGCGCCACGCCAGTTCAACCAGTAGGATTGCAAATACAACACCCAAGTCTTCTACGAAAGCTGCCAAAATCAAACCGTATACGACGAAACAAATCCTTAGCCCTTGGACTACTAGCCATATGGTCAGAAGGCCTGGCTTTTTCTGAAAATTATAGTACAAGTTAGTCACACAGTGGAAATATAGGATTTAATCAAATCATCTTGTTTATTAATTATGGCACATCTACCTGATGTGCTCCTCTAAGTAAAAGGCAGCCCCAAATAATCCCAAATGACCCAGCCATTACAGTTACTCCGGGTGACGAATGATCAGCTAGAAAGAGCAGTTTCGAAGCAAATTACGCATGCTCAATAGTTTCAACAATGTTTGCCGACAACAATAAAAGTGAGATGCATTGTTGGCTGCCCATAAAATTCAAATCCTTACCGTTTCCACTATAGTCATGATCCTTGAGTGGGAGACCCAATAAGACGGATATCACCGATGTAACCTTTAGGATGCACAAATATTTCAATTAACCTTTTCAAAACGGCAATATATTTAGTTTTAAATGTTTTTGAAAACCGTGATTTCTAGTTTCAACCATTTTTAAAACGATAATTTTTAGTTTTTTTTACCATTAAAAGTGTTATTTACTAGTTTTGACTGTTTTGAAAAAGTGTTATTTACTAGTTTTGACCGTTTTGAAAAAGTGTT
>JAQFZC010007854.1:0-10774 GCA_034695205.1 Dicyrtoma fusca | reverse complement strand
CTATTAGTAATGTGTCACGCGTACACTAATAATTAAATCGAATACGTGTTGATGTATCGTAGAAAATATAATTATTACGTGTAGCGTTTAGAGGAGAAAGATACTGTTTTGCGCAGACACAAAAAATCTGGTAGCAGGCGTACATGAACAATTGAATTATATTTGCATCTGGGTTCACCCATTTCTCACGCATTAAAATTACAATAATCTGCTCTAAGTGCCCTTATCAGTGAATCTTTAACTGAGAATGCATAGAACTTACAACTGGTATTATTGAATAACATATTTTTTTTGCATTATGTTTGTTATCGTAAAAGCTTATACCTGTATTCATGTCTGCTCGACTTCTTGTCTGTACTTGGGAGTTTGGGAGTACCGTACATATGTACCTAAGGTACTTTTATATGGACTAGCCTAAAAATCAACGACGTATAATTACATTCAATCGAATTCCCAGTCATTTCTGACAGGATGAATTATTGGACGCAAAGGGAATGAAGCTAGCAAAACTAATGGGATGACTATGCAGAAAACATTTATTCACTTGACACTGAAGCAAGCAGGTTGGAATGTAATAATTACCCTCATAAAATGATAAACTAATAAAACAATAAAAATTGTCAATAATTACATGCCGCCAAAAGGAAAACTATCTGTGGGAACTTGACTGCAAACAAAATGTGTACGTGGACGATGTTTAAATTAGAATGACAGCCACATTTCTTCCAACTTCATAGACATTGTAATGAAGAGCATCTTTGAGTTGCGGGTGGCGTAGTGCACAGATTCTTACCATCCTGTCAGGTTCTTTCAGAAAAGTAGGTGCATATAGCGTGGTTAACATAATCGGACACGTTTCGCTGAAAACTGTTCTAAAGCCTCTTCCAGTTGCAAGCTTCAGTGCATATCGTGTATGAAAATTAAACTGAAGCTGAAAGAACTTATTAATGCAGCCTCCATGGTATGTGTGTGTTAATTGCTGACAGGACTCTGTAACCAGTTCTTTTGAACAAAATATTCACATTTATGTACACCGCACCGGGAACGTGGAGAGTTTCTTGAAGCTGGTCTTTAGTGTTTCAGATTGGTTGTGGCATACTATGCACATGTACTCGGCATACCTACACAGCTCATCATGTTTCGAGAAAGGGTCATCAAATCAGTTATTTTGACTTTGACGGACACAGAAAAGCTTCTCATCACGTTCTGTTGATAGTATCTTGTAAGGGAAAAGTAGGAATGCAGTAATGATCGTTTAAGAGTAAAACGTTGCTGAAATGAAACAAAACTACCCATTATTCTTCCGTTTCTCTTAACCAAAGTAGATTCCATAAAAATGGATTTTTAATGCGTATTCTATTCCTTGGGTTAGTTAGTTACTCTCACTCTACCTTTCATACTTTCATCTGTAATTAGTATACCTATGTGTCTGCGTCAAATGGTGTTCATTATAAATTTTGGTTTGTGCTCCTCAAGCCACGTAAGTGCATGAAGCGATTTGTACTATGTGCTGGGATAATTGTTTGGTGTCCGTTAAAAGCCCCGTCCAATTACTATTCAGTTTTGGTCTTCCTATCTTCCTATAGACAGGGTCGCCTCTTAAACTTAATGAACTTTCATTAATAGCTAAAGGGATAAATTCGTTTTACTATCTAATATATTACTACACACGAAATTAGTTTTGTGTATATCTCCTCCTCCCTTCCTTTTTAGTTGCCTCACTCGCACTAAACTCACACTTTTCATAGTTTAGACATTGCCTATTTAATTCGCATTTGAATAATTTTCAGCAAGATGCATAAATTAATATAGTTTGAGCGGTACAGTAAAAATTTCTAATGGGAATATATCGGACATGAATTAATTGCATTGCAATTGCAAAGCCATGCTGACGTTAAGTTTAAAAACAGTGGCTCATCACAGACAGTGTAAAAAGTTTGGGCATTATTCGTTTAGGTGCAAACTCATTGTAGACGTTCCACTAAAACTTAACTGTACTCGAAGTGTATAGATGTGAGGTATACCTACGTGCTTTTGGCTTTTGGTTGCCCTGTGATTGCATTTACGTCCCATTAAATGTATTGACAGTTATAATTAAACATTTCAAATAGGTTGCACGCTGTATATTATTATCATAAATGTTGATGATCGCTGAATGCTCGTATAGCAGGAACAGGTTCATTATTTTCCAACTTACGGAACCTGTTCCTACTGAATCAGACACATAAGGCCCCTGAAATCAGTCTTGATGGGCATAATATTAACTTTTGGTGCAAAGATACTCAATAATATACTAACGAGGAAAGCAGTGTTTTTTTTAAAGGCAAGCTTTTCATTTTTCTGTTGTCATTGGCTGAAAGTTTCATTAGTGAACATTCATTCAAAGGATGCGTAGACACGCTTGACTTGCTTGTAATGATGATAATAGCTACTTACTGATTAAAGCAAAGCCGCTCTTGAGAAACTATTGTTAAGGACATCAATTGTGAGGTATCATAGTTAACTTGTCTGAATTCAAGTTACTATGTATGTGTAGTTGTAAGTGAAGAGTGACTCTGTGGACGTCACCAATTCATTGCTAGTGACTCTGTATCTTGAGATCATGTCTCTTCTCTCTTTCACAATCAGTAATATATCCGTGGACTTGATTATGTTTGCCTGTCAATATCCTTTTGTACATGAGAATATGAAAAATTTTATGTTTTGAGGAGCACACTGCTGAGTGAGATGAAAGTTGATCGCAAGGAAGGGGTCGAGGGCTGTGAGAATATTTGTAGTTGCAAATTAATTTTGACAGCGCAAGGCTAAAGCTGCTTATTTGAGAGTACTACTTATCAAATGATATTGTTAGTAAAATTCCTCTTGAACCACTACAACTTTTTCAATATAATTTAATTTTTTATGCAAATATTTATATGGTTAGCATTACTCGAGAGCGACTCTGATGAATAACATCCTCCAAAAAAATGCATAATAATTATCCACATGCAAATCTGAATATCACCACCGCTCGTTTAGGTCAGTTTGGAGGTAAAGTATTATTTATTAATTATCTATAATCTGTGAATCGTTAAACAAATGTAGTGTACGTGCTGTAACTTTTAAATGGACTTTAGGAATGAATGGCGAAGGTTCGTTAGTTGTAATGGTTGAATGGATTGATTTAAGTTTTACAAAAAATGGATTGCACATTTAAGTAGGAAATCGCACACCGTCGTAGAAGAACGGATCAATTTCCGTCTTTGTGCCCTATCCTAATATATTGCTATGAAAAACCATTCCAATCCCATGTGGTTTTTTTTCAGGCATAAAAATATATGAGGAATGATTTTTATTTTCGGTCATTCATTTGAGACGTTAGTTATAATGCTCCACGGACATTATTACCAATTAGTCAGTCTTGGAAAAATCATGAGCATGGCGTATACCGTTCAGACAATAATAGTAATTTACTGTTCAGTCTGTGGTCTGACTAATAAAAATGCCTCTCACTCTGATTGTCTACTGTGTCTAAGGTTTAGTGCGATCGACGTGCCCATAGAAGTCAGTTAAAGTCTTAAATAATGTCGTAGACTGTCGTAGAGTAATCTAAATCTCTGACAGCTTTGGTATTGTGCATTTCTTGTCAACCTGAAGAAAAAATATTTGTTTTATTGCTCGTTCAGCCGAGAGTGAATGTGCAGTGCACCGTCTGAATTCAGCTAATGGTCCTATCTGTAGTAGACTCAAGCTTGGCCCGTATCATATGCATATTAATGATAAGGATAAATATGATGAGGGACTACAAGATAGAGGGTTTCCTGTTTTATGCTCTTTATTATTCTGTAAGGATAAGGATACATTCAAGAGTAATAATAAGGTATTTTTTTGTGAAACGTGAATTGTAAATTGTAGGTGTGTTGCTTTTACTCATCTTCACATAGAGAAGTTGCCTATTATTATTGCTAGCTTTCTCCTCACCTCCAGCAAATCTGTGCACATCTTCAGTCCGTATATAACTCGTATACGGTCCATATAAGGGCGAAGTACGAAGTCTACGAAGATGTAGTATTTTATACATACTAGTATGAATTATGTGTTGCCGCAACTGGCAGAATGGTAGGTACGTATACATAAAACCTATACACTCTTGCATGTCGTTGCGTTGTAGTGTAGTTGTAATTACAATGTGTTGTTGTTGTAGTTGGGCCAGTTCGTGCTCGACAGTGAGGAGTCGGAAAATGATCATCTTGATGGAAGTACCTACACTTACACATTACATGTTGCATACCTACACGATTGGTTTAAATAAAGTATTCCCGCAGTCTCTCATTATGTTGTACGGCGGTTGTCATAATCTCGTAATCCTAATAAACGTAGGTAGATGCATTAGATACGTTTTCCATTGGGCTGGTTTATAGTGAGACTCCGTCGGCATTGAATCTTGCATGGATATCTTGTCTAGCGTGTAATTATGCACATGAAATCTGTTCATAGTGTAAATTTTTACGCCATTCACCACAATGGCACCCTGCAGCAGGAAAGAAAAATGGTCATCTCTGTTTCACATTTTCGTAAGGAGAGATCTGTAAAGGAGGGGAGTTTGAGCCCTGTAGGCCGAGATCCTTCTTTTCCACAGTCTCTACTCGTCTTCATTTTTACGTTGGCATTTTCTGAGTTTCTTGTGTACGAATGTATTTAGTATCCTCGACTGACTGCTATAGTGCGCTTGGATGTCAGCAGCAGGAGAGACTGCTGAGTAGAGTACAGATGTATGTAGGTACCTATTTCGATTCATTCTGTGCTGCATGGAAGATTGTGTTGTATTTGCATTGTGAGATGTTCTCAGACTTGCTCACACCGGGTATCTATCCATGTAATTATATTGGAGACGAGCTCGTAGACGTAGACTTTCCTTTATAATATACACTTACCTACATTCATCTGCGAGTGAGTGATGTGACGACGTGTGTTCAAGATGCTAGATGTTTATATCTAATAACTGTACGTTTCAGAGGCTTCTATGCGTACTGTAGCTAAGCAGAATACTAGTTGTTGGTAGGCCATAGAAAGGTTTTAGAATTAGTTCTATAGATTGTTGAATATAATAACATGTTAAATGTAGACACACACTGAAGTTCACAGTTGCCTGTTTCCTGGATAATTGTACGCTTATAGCGCTGGGTACGTGGGTCTACACAGCTGATAGAGCGACAACTGAAAATTCATTTTGTTGGATGTTCTGTTCTGTTTGCCTTGATCATCCCAAGGAAGACCTCGGTGAAGACTGTGGAGCAGAGCGTTTATGGCTTGTCACACATTCGGAATCGGTCGTTTTGAAAGTCCTTACTGTTTCTTGAGGGTATTCCGCTCGGGTCTCGAGTTCGTTCAAAATATACTTATGGGCACTGATGCAGGACAATGAATTGTCGAGAAGGAAATAGAGAGAGAGAGAGAGAGGCGAGGACTCGGGGATCAAGAATTTGTAACAAACAACTACGGCAGTGGTGATGGTTCGAGGGTGATGTGATGGGCTCGGATTCATCTATCTTCTTGGCTGGACAAAAGGGTCTCTTTTGCCACTGAGGTCCTGAAATGAGGAAACTGACAGTAAAATCACATTCTCACCCTCAGTCTCTCTTCTTTTGTTCCCCTGTAGGCTGGTCAGTTCAATTCAAATTCTCAAATGCTTTTACTCACACATACTCTAGCGTGTCTCAATTCTTTCTATTTCCCTGACGTTCATGTTTGATTTACAAGCACATAATGTATATATGCTGTTTAACATTTAAGCTTACTCTTTCTTTGCTTCGGATGTACAAGTCTTTGACATTTCGTGCATTTTGCCTGCCATATATTATCCATCCTAACAAGATACACGAATGTGCTCTCTTGAAAGCTAGGACCGAGATTCATCCCTAAAGAAAACGAGAGAGAGAGAGCGCGAGAGGATGAGAAAGGAAGGTCTGTAGGGATACGCAGGTAGAACGAAGGTTTTTAAAAGTAGTTCTTTCGAGGTACATACGCAAGTGGCTTCGTAAAAGATAAAGGCAGGCCGAAATACGTTCAAGTTAGTCTAAACGCACTTATTACTTATCAACTCTTGTCATAAATAATACCCTAGTATTATAGAGGTATTTTGGACGATAAGCCGAAGACTTAAGACATCATGAAATCCGCCGTGCCGGTCTTTCCCCTATTTTCATTCATTCTGGCTTGAGTTGATAAGGTAAGTAGGTACATCTACGAATTATGCGTACGCACTGGGAGGGCATTACATATTCTATATATATATATACATGTATTCTACAATGCAGCAATGTTGATAGGTCAGTTTCAGTTTATGCCCAGTGTGTGAGAGATTACGCTCAGCAGCTCATCTGAACATCGCCTGCATAGGACAGAAAGTAGTAGATGGGAATATATTTATTCTACGGACTCTGTTGGAATGCTGTTCTATTCAGAGTCAAGGCGCTGTAAACAAAATCGAGTGTACTTTTAGGTACTTATGTAGTATCCATGTACAGGTTATGCATGAGGTTCGTATTGTTCTCTTGCTCGCACAATAATAGACAAAGAGCAGAGTCGATTTAAAAGTGAACGACTTGACAGAACAAAGCGAACAAAAATCCACTCCGTTCTGTTGTACATATCTGTGAAATTTCTGTGACGGTGACAATACCATCAACATAACATCGAAATTCTCTCCGTGCAGTTGCGGTGTGTCGATCAGTCATTAAACATTTTAATTTGGGAATTGTCAACTTACCGTTTCGATTCGAATTTTCAGTTTCCCTTTTGATGTCTCAGTCAGTGAATTACTGCCCAAGTTTGTGCATCTGCTGTCATTCTGTTGAACAAGTGCAACGTACAGCTTACTAAGTTAGCTAATGGAGCTTTATTTTTCCTTTAATTAGCAAGGAACTCGAGCCCAGTCAGCTAATCGTAAGAATAATCAGTGGGAGATTGGATTACTCGTCAGAAGTGTCCCATGTTCTCCTATTACTAAATAATTCTACTGTATGTGCATTTTAAGAGTTAGGACGTGTTCATAGCGTGGGAATGAAAGATAGAAACTATAGCTCGGTAGTTACAGATACCCTTCTCGCAGCGGGATTATGTAAAGTTGCATGGTATTCTTCTGTGATACGTACGGAGAAACAACAGTGTTTATACTTAATCGTTATTATTTGATATTGCATTAAAGTTTATTTCAAGAAACGAATCTCTTGTGTACATTAATACGGAGGATAAAAACTCTGATTGTGACATGTAACCCGCCATGTCATTTGTTCTGCTCAGCTCGAAGAATATTTTTGTTTGCTCAGATTTACAAGCGTCATAATTCAGTGAATCTTTGAGTGAAGTATGTACTAGAGTGAAAATTTGAAGCTGATCCAATTCGAGTCAAAAGCTGTAATGCACTCAGCGTCAGCTTTTAAATGGGATCCTACATCATGCTTGTAGTACACTCAGCTTAGTTTACAGTGACATCCGAGGTTACACAACATATACGGAATCTAATCAAAGGTTTCTTCTCCGGTGTCAAAGAGCAAAAGATAATTTGTGTTAACCGACTTTAATATGATTTGTTTGTACTTGTGTGTTAAATGTTTCGGGTGATGAAAAGTTGACATCATTCCTGTCTACAAATAATGTCATCTTATTTTAGAAGATAGCAGTGAGGATTACTACGGGAGTGGGGAATGCAAACAACAAATACGATATTCTTTTCAATCGTTTGTAGCATGTTTTCCTTCGACTTAATGCTTCAGTTTGGCTCCGGCTGTTCTTCTGGGCTTGAACGTTAAGGATATCCAAGAAAGCTTGAACGAAAAAATAATTGGAGGTATGTGTACCTAGACTGGAAGACACCTCACTGACAAGTTTGGAGTCTACTAACGTATGTAGTGGCTTAGAATTTTGAATAATTTAGTAAGTGCTCAATATACTGTTGAACTCTGTACAAGTATTGCTTAATGTGCATACATAGGTAGATACTAAAGCTTGCCTTGTGGTGAAGCGACATTCGTACCCTTAATAGGCAATTTTTTCATGAAGCGACACCATCGGTCCTATATTTCTTGTGTGAATGTATTCTGAAAATACTAAATGATAGTAAAATCTTTAATATTTGTAAAATGTAGAGGGTAGAAGCTCTATTTATTGTAGTTATTAGTGTACACAGCGTACGTATGTATACTGTACTGTGCGTATACACCGTATTTCGTCAGCGCAAACTGTACTGAAGATTAGATGTGTTTGTTCATATGAAGTGGATGCTTCAGTGTCACATCTTTTGAAAGAAAGTTGGGTGAGCACTCAAGGGATATTTCCTTTGCTGTAACATCATCACATACTTAAGCTGTCTTAATGTTAGCTCCCACGACCACGAATCGGTTACTTATCGTTCTCTTTTTAGATAATAAAACGTGGAGTACGCAAACACATGTTGTTTACTGTCGTATTTTTTCCCGAGAACAAAATAATTCTACTATGTATTATGCACCTTATTCTTTCCTATATACACCGTGTTCGTTATGAATAAAAAAAAAGGCTGAATATGAATTACAATAGAACATTTTCTTACCGAGTACATACACGCCTGTCCTGTATATAAAATAATAAAACTCGTTGACGTATATTTATGGTTTAATTCTGTACAAAGAGCTTCTCCCCCAATTCTGTATTTGTGCCACACGTGTGCGGTGGAGTAGGTATTCTGATCTTTCTCGTGAGTGATGACTTCTCGGTGTGTGAAGTGCGATGAGCTTGTCTTGTGTTTGTGTTGAGCGTAGTGTAAATGATTTTTGACTGTTTTTGGACTCTGAAGATTGTGTAAAAGTTGAACCTTTTAACGAAAATTTAATTTCAGAGTCTGATGAAATTACTGCATGGGCTGAGTCTACGCGTGTGGGTACGGTCTTCTAGTGTCATAACTATAAATATGTATGTAGATGCGGCAAAATTAATGTATAGTGGTGACAAGACAAATACTGTACGTTTCTCTTCAAACCGCTTACGTTTGCATCAAAACCATTCAGTCGATTACAACTTCAACCAACTTGTTTTAGCGAAGGAGAAAAAAAAGCACTCTAGTTTTTAGCAATTTTGGAAATTTAATAGGATAAAATCTTTGCGTATGCCTTACTTTACTTTTGAGAATTTTCAAAAAAAAAGCTTACATTTAAGTTTTGGGTGTACAAATAATTTATTGTCGAATTTGTGAGCATATGTCCATAATACAGATTGTACCAAAAGCAATTTCGTATTTCTTGGTGTTGTAACTAATTCGTGGGATGTAAAAGTATGCTCGGCAGAAGGTGACGGTGGTCATTTTTACGAGCCGTATAGTGTGATTCATGTCTAGGCATTTGTTCACTTTGCACGAACACTCGAACCATGGGGGTCTGGATGATCGTAATAAAATGATGAGCTCTGTAATGACTGTGATAATGTATGTATATGTACTTGTTTATATAATTAATTATAATTACATCTTTGAGGAACAATTCTCTTAAAATTGAAACAGCCTGTTATGGTGTAGACAACAATGGTTTGAAGTTGGAAAAATTTGCCTGTATTTAAGTGAATTGGGATTGTATGGGGGTCTAGCATTCTGTTTTGGTAAATTTTGTGATTAGTGCTAGCCAAATTGGAGTTGTCAGTTTACAAAAATTACACGCATCAAACGTCCAAGGTTGCCAAAACAAAACACAGAGCTGGGAACATTTTATGCTTATGAATATGTCACACAGACGCGAGGAAATAGCGCGTTTAGTAATTAAAGCAGGATCCCCATGACGCTGTAATGATTTTGTGTCTTTGATTTTGTAATCATTTATGATTAATGGTGTTGAATTATTAAATGGAAGACGAGACATTGTGTTGTGTAAGAAGGTGTGACTTGACATGAGCTCGGGTACTGAGTTAAATTTGGTGAAGCATATGGCATTCGTGAAGGCTTGGTCGCAACGTCAGACGGTTCTCTACACCTTTTGTTTTGTGCACATGGATATTTAAATTAGAAAGTAATAATATGACTCCTTTATTAGCGAGTTGGATGATGTTAAGTGAGGAAATATTAGCCCTTGTACATGCTTGTCTGCATTCTACTTAATATCTAAAAATATTGAGCTAAAGTGCCGGTTTGTAGTAATCTTATAAAAATGATGTTACAGAGGTGGGACGCGCAGGGCTATAGGAGTATCACTTTATGAATATGATGGCTGCATGTGCAGCATTGCAGCAAATGAAAATTATAAGGGTACTAAAGTTTGATATATCTGTATGGCTATTTATGCAGGAAGTGCGAAATCGGTGTAAGCGGAGTTCCTTGACTAAGATGTGTTCTCCTCCTCATGGCTTGATGCTGGTTCTCATGTTCATGCTGTTCAATCTTCTGGTCCCTCTTGAATATGCTGAAGGTAAGTCGTGACTAGAAATTTTTATTATGCTTGAATTTTTTATTAAACACACCACGTCACTGCTGATTTGAAGAATGTGTTCAGCTCCTCAAAATCTTGCGTTTTACTCATTTTCGGAAGGCATGAGCATAAGTACAGATTTGGAATGTGTAATTGGATTCGTAGGTAAAGTAACTTAAGTAACTGTATTATGCTATATAGAAGAAAGTATTTTTGATGTTGGCATAAAACGTGGCACTTTGCTTTGGCTCACACACTTACCTATTTTTGTAGTGCCCATTGGAAGGGAATAGAACGGTGAACATTAATGAGACATAAAAATAACGAGGTGTTTGAGAATGAATAATAAAATGATACATGAATGAATA
>JAQFZC010007853.1:0-10778 GCA_034695205.1 Dicyrtoma fusca | reverse complement strand
ATTGTGACACGAAATATCCCCCATAATATTTTTAGAACTATATTGAGTGAGCTGAAGTACAGCTCAAAGTGATGGCTCTTCCTTCCAGAATTAACGTCTACTGCGGATACGGACCAAAATATTTTGACGGAAGGTTCTTCCGTCTTCCGTCAAAAAAAATATCTTCCGTCGAGTACGGAAGGTGCAATGTGCGGGATCCTTTACAGGTTTATGTTTTAGTATCCGTTTTGTATTTTAGCATCAGCTTTTGTTCCCCTTAGTGATCTTTCAAGCGTTTTTCTAATGCTGAGGTGTTTCGATGGAGAGAATGGACGTGAGACACTGTTAGAGATAGGGTACTCTTCTGGTGCTTCTGGTGTTGGATTCTGCCAACTTGAATCAGTGTGCGATGGTTCTAATATCGTTGGACTTATCATCATTCTTCTGGCTTTGTGTTCTTTAAACTTTCTTAAGCAAGTTTCACCAGAAAGATCTGGATTGATATTTACTGGTTTGCCATTTCTTTTTCTTAACAGCATTTTTTTGCTTGTAACTAAGTCACGGTCGCTGATTTTTTCAAATTTCACTAATATTTTAGCTGTTTATACTGCAGTCCTGCTTCCTATTCTACGGGCGGTGTCAATAGTAACTTTTGTTTTTAATTCTGCAAAACCAATTTTGTTTACTTTGGCTATTAGTTCTTCAGCTGTTTCTATGTTGTGCTCCTCGATTCCACTTATGATAATGTTGTTTCTTCTCAAACGCAGTTACTCGGTTGCCGTCTGACTTGCATTGTTTTAGTTTGTTAGTTAGTTCTTCATTCTTTTCCTACAATCTGATTATTTCTCCCTGTAACAATTCAACTGTTTTGGTCAATGCAAACTGCTTTTTCATTTAGGTTTCAAACATCTGTTTTAGGTTCATCGTAGCCTTACTTTGCAAATTATTTGAAGAGAGTAGCACGCATACTTGTGACACGAAGTATCGCCCATAATATTTTAGGAACTATATTGAGTGAGCTGAAGTACAGCTCAAAGTGATGGCTCTTCCTTCCAGAATTAACGTCTACTCTAAATGAGACCTGGATAGAGGATAAAAAAGATCCTAAATTCAGGAAATTACAACATTTATTTTCTAACCACACCATTAATATGGCAGGCGCAGTACGGACAAGTAGGTTCGGACGAGCAAACCGAGGTGTAATAACTGTAAAAAATACAGAAATCATAGCATTCTCTGTTCTCTTGACTTCTCTGAACTTACTTACTGTACAGATTACCCTGCACAGCACCTCACTTAAAATAATTGTCTATAACATCTACCTACAAGAACACACCGCCGAACAATAACTCACTAACTTTGGTGAAGCCATACATGATATTCAAAATACATGTCCCATACATGTCAACATAATTGCGGGCGAGTTTAACTGCAGAGTAGGGACCCTGGGCCAGCTTGATAAAAACCTATTACCACCCGCCCACACAGTCCACCTTGACAGCAACTCCAGAGACAATACATACAATAAACGAGGACAATTACTGATGAAATTAGCTGACACTTAAAACTGGATTCTACTAAATGGACGAGTATAGGGCGATACACAGGGCGACTACACACACATAGCTACACAAGGCAAAAAAGTCATTGACCTACTTTTTACAGACCAAAACAATATCCCTTACATCAAACGCCAACTAATCAACCCACTACCGGCCTCCGACCATTTCCTCCTCTCCGTTACTCCTGATATCACACTTCTCACGAAAACACCCACCCAAACCAGCAAATTCAAATGGAACGCCGACCTCTATCAAGAATACCAAAAAACGTGGACGACATTCTCAATACTGAGGCACAAATATCTCACTCCCTCTTCCAGACCGCCATCACAACACCCGCCACAAATCTAAAACTTTGTACCCTACCACTGACCTACTCTAACAAACCATGATTCGACCCAGAATGCCGCAACGCACGCAAACAAACGACTATCATGCTCAAACAGGCAAAACGTGCTAACTGGCCCCTATACCTTCGACAACTTTATCTTGACCAACAGAAAAAAGATGCCAACTAACAACGATACAAACAACACGCATACTGGAAACAAGCAATTCTCTATGTTAACAAAGCCCGCACCCAACAAGACTTCTGGAAACTCATCAACAAATTCTGAACACAGCCCACGATAGCCCACTCAATCCCAGAACAAGATGAGATTATTTTCTACAACACACTGCAGCCCCCCAAAGCCCTACTGAATGTCGCTACCACACCGCCTACCATAGTTAAATAACAAGTTCAAAATTTCGATACATGGGAAGTACTCACCGCCCTCAAACACCTCAAGAACAACAAATTACCTGGCCCTGACACAATTCCTAACCAATTCTGGCGCAACTTTAGCATGTCTGTCATCTATAAACTCTAAGCCGTCTTTAATACAGTACTCGCCACCGAAACCTCAACCCCCACGATTGGTCCACCAGTACCACTGCCATGATATACAAGAAAGGGGACCACAAACTCCGGGTTAATTACTGACCAATAGCATTAGCCAACACGGTAGCCAAAATCTTCACTCTCCTACTTCACACCCGTATCTCCTCCTAGGCTGAAACCAACGGCATCCTTCCTGAAGCACAAGGCGGGTTTAGAAAACAACGAAGTTGCCAAGACAAAATCTTTGTCCTCTCTGGACTCATTTAACTTGCTCTCCAACGATCCAGGCACGACCCTAAGAACAGAGGGCGACTTTACAGTATGTTCATTGATTTTGAAAGAGCCTTCCCCCGTGTAAGCCACCTCAAGCTGTGGCTGAAACTGCAGACCCTAGGAGTAAGCACCACACTCATTAATATACTCCAAAAGATCTACGCCACTGCCAATACCGGAATTCCACTAGCATATGGTCTAAGCCAAGCAATTGACACCACAATCGGACTAATCCAAGGTTGTCCACTTTTCCCACTCCTGCTTAGCCTATACATTGCAGACAGAAAACGTACTACAAATATCCGAAGCAGTGGGCGCTCCATTGACCCCCACAACTATGATGCACATCCTCCTCTTTGCAGGTGATATGGTCCTCCTTTGCAAGACCGCAGGAGATCTCCGCAAGAATCTGCACACTTGAACACCACTTCACTACCTTAGACCTAAAAGTAAATATCACGAAAACTCAAATCATCGTATTTCGCAGAGGAGGCCGCACTAGTATTATTTCGAGTTAAAATCAAATAAAGTTTTAAAAACCTGTGCAATTTTTATCGGAGAATTCAGTCGTATCAACTATTTTGATGTAAAAATGCGAATTATTTAAAAACCGCCGAATTTAGAATACATAAAATTTAGTGACGTATTCAGGAGATGTTCACAAATTATGTACGCGCCGCAGCAACAAGGGGGCAATTAAGTTCATTTTTTTTATTCAAATTTTCAAAATTCTAAATGTTAAGTTCAAATTAGTTCAATTACGTTCAAAATTAGGTATATCCAAAGTGGACATTCCGTTTATAAAAAATGGTGACAAAGTTTGACCTTTGACCTCATGTACTGGACCTTTATAAATAAATTTCGAAAATCAAACCATACCAGATAGCTAAACTACGTTAATTCACCTATTTGACCAAATATAATTGAAATTTGTGAACAAACTTACTTTTTTTAAATGTGGGTTTGCTTCTCATTTTTGAACAGCTCCTTGGATGCTCGTAATTTTAGTGATTTTATTTCACGTTTATTTCCGAAAAAGACAAATTGGGGCTGCAAATTTGTTTTTTAAACGGTACTACATTGTTTTATCTATACAAACATAGTTTCCTCGTAGCTGAACACTGCTGGACATTTGAGATATTTGAATTTGAAATTTCTAATGTTAATGAAATGGAACCTTAATTGGCGCAAAAAGATTTTACATATTTTAATTGCATTTCCAAATTTTTTATGAACTTGAATTTTTGGCATAAAATCCCTTGGTTTTTATACTTCAAATACACAACTTCAAAACAAAATTATATAAGTACTGTTTTGACGATTTTATGCGCGATAAATCCACAATAGTTTTATAGTGGGCCGGCTAGAGAAAAACATGAACTTTCAATACTTAAATCAAACCGTCAAAATAGTCAACGAATACACCTACCTGGGCGTGATCTTTACGATGACAGGACTTTTTAATAGACATCTTATATATGCCAAACACAAATTCAGTACTCATTCTAATTCAGCACTGCCAAACTTGAATTAAACAAAAGAATAGCGTCCTCAAAAGTAGTGTATAATACAAAAATTCAAAACAAGATATTATTAGGATCAACTAAAGATTTTTACAATATCGTTGCCCAAGTGTGTGGGACCAAAAAGAAAGCCTCAGTAATTGATAAGCTAATGTTAATAAATAATATTAATAATAGCGTAAGCACTCCTAATGATATTAACGAACATTTTTCTAATATAAATAGAATGTATCAACCTATAGTCAAACAAGTACAAATTGTTAATAGGAGCAAACCTTTAGTGGTGTCTGAGTCTGGTCTACTACTGAAACTTGACAGGTTAAATGTAAGTAGGGCAAATGTACCTAATGGGATTCCCACAAAACTAATTGAAGAATTAGGATTTAGCATCCTCTAACTTTTTTTACAACTTTTCGTTTTTAAACTATACCGTCCCTTCTCAATGGAAGAGAGGGTACATAACTCCTATTCCGAAAGGTGATAACAATATATCTATGGACTCATTAAAGCCGTTGTCTAAAACTAACATCTTTTGGAAAATGCTTGAAGAATTTATGTTTGAAAAATTATATTATTAAGCCATAGACAAAATAAGTGTTAGCCAGTATGGATCCATCAAAGGGTCTTCAACTACTCACTATTTAGTCAGTTTGATGGACTTTATACATAAAACCCTAGACTGTGCTAATACTTACGTAATAGTTGTTACTGGATCTATCAAAAGCGTATGACTTAGTAGACTATAATACTGGCGGAACTCATGATACTAGGGGTAGAATCTAGTGATTTAAGATGGCTAGAAGACTTTCTATATAAGAGATGTCAGTGCTTCAGAAATGGTAACGAAGTGTCGAGTTTTATTGAAATTTTTAATGGAACCCCTCAAGGAACAAAACTAGCGCCCCTACTGTTTATTCTAATTATAAATAAAATCGTCACAAAATTCAGTGAGACCAATCAACAGCAAGCAGGAAAAATGATTAACTTTTTAATGGTTTTGTTGACGACATGACACTAGCAGAGTCTGTCCAGCACAGTGATATCCCCAAAATGCAAAATTGCCTAAACTCCATTAGCAGTTGGACGGAAGAACTAGGTATGAAATTTAACCCGTCAAATGTGCGGTAATGATTGTAGACTTTTCAAAAAATGATAAATTCAAAGACACTTAACTATCAAAAATAAAATGAATATACTAAGAAAGTTAAAGCAAAGTGGCTTCAGTCAGAGCCAACTACTCACTATTTACAAGCTTTATATTAGGAGTAATCTTTAGTATGCTTCTGCAGTATGGAGTCAATGCCTATCAAAGGCATTGATGTCTGATTTAATAGCGGTTGAAAAAAGGTGTCTAGGAGTTATCGTTAATTCCTATGTGTCAAACACTTACTATTCCCAAGTAGTCAGTAAGTTAAAATTGGACATTTTAGAAACAAGATTTGTAAAAACGTTGTTAAAATTTGGAATTAAACTACAAAAATCAAACAGATACAGTTACTGGCTTGAAGCATACACAAGGAAAAACCTGAGATCAAGTAGATCAAATGGCAAGTTTGATTTAGTTTATTGCAAAAAGGAAAGATATCGTAAATCCATCGTACCTACCTTGCTCAGGCTACTTAGGAATTAAATAAGTTTTAGCAGTGGGATTAAGTACCTATATAAGTTGTAGTTTTTGTTATTTTTCTATTTACTAGTTTTTGTTGTTTGTTTTTTTTTGTGTTGTGTGTCGTGTCTATTATAATTTAAGCATCAGAAGTAACTAACGAATTTGTAAAAGCTTTTTTCCGATGCGCTTGATATATGTCGCCGGGCTTCTTCATCTTTCCTATCGAAATTATTCATTGATGCACTAGTGTGTAAGCTGACTTAGCAGAAAGTTGAGTCATACTAAATTTTGTCAATTGAAGTCCTATCGTAAATTACATGTGCACTACTTTCGTGTTTAGCAATACATCTTACTGTGCTATCTATGTGTACATGCCACGAATTGGAAAAATTAAATAAAAAACCCTATAATAATAATAATGATAATCAGTTCTGAGTGTCAATATTTTTAATATGTACTACCATACTTTCCTCTAATTTTTTTAAATTAGCTGTCGTTATTTATCGGTTTGGTCCGTCAGCCCGTCCGTCCGGGTTCCTCCCATAGGATTTTAACATTATCGTCATTTTAGTATGAATGTGGGCGTGAATAAAATAAATTGTGATAAAAAAAATGTTTCAGTTTGCTCTGCAGTATAAATAAAAGTTAAAAATCTGAAATCTGATAGTCGGATGGGTGGAGACAATCTTGGTTGTCCTTCCATAGGATTTTAACACTATTGTCAATTTACTGTGGATGTTTACTGTATGGTGATTAATAAAAACAATGTTAAACCTTGTTTAACACAATTTATGTTATTACTGATTGTATTCCACACCATATCCACAGTAGTTTGGCAGTACAATATTAAAGTCCTACAGAAGGACTCCGGATGGAATCAATCCAGTTCCTTTTTTTTGCATTCCAAATCTTTCCGTTTGATTTCAAATTATATATTTAACGTAACAATAAAATTAGTTAAGCCCAATGCAATTATGCAATGTATAACTAAGCTTTAGTAAGCTACATACTCATATTGTGTGGTGGGCCTGTTGAAAATGAAAGTGAAGCTACCTAATCACTTCACCTGTCCAAATAAATTGAAGATAAATAAGGCTTAGTTTTTATTATGCTTATGATTTTTACGGAGACCTTTTTTTAAATCCTTTTTCTTGTCATTTCATTGCATGTTCTTATTACATCAACATGCAACAGTACATTCTCAGCGAAACACCATATAGTTACCATCACCACCCACCCTGCAATCACATTTCAGATTTTGTTTTTTGTCATCATTTATTGTTGCGCATACAGAAAAATGTTTTATCCCAATTTATTTTATTTCTATTTTTTCTTCTATTAATTTATTCTTTTGGGGCCTACCAGCAATCTCGCTTGACTCTTACAATTACGCAAATGGTTATCTGTTAGTGCAATAACTATTAATTCTTTAGCCCACTGATTACTGATGAAATGCATGGGCTGATTTATTAACGATCCCTACACTAAATTCACACTGCAATGTTAAAATCCTATGGACGGACACGGACACCGGACGGATGGACACCGACAGCTGTTTTAAAAGTATTAGATTAGATTACGTTTTTTTAGTTCCAAAGAAGCGTAGGTCCGATAATCTAATACTTTTAAAGAATCTGTCCGGTCTCCGTCCAGTCTCCATCCGGTATCTCGTCCGTCAATAGGAATTTAACATGGTAGTGGAAATTTACTGTGGGGTCGTCCAAAAATGACCTCGTGCATTTCATCAGTGGGATAAATAGAATTAATAGCGGTTATAGTACTAACAGAAAACCATTTGCGTAATTCTAAGAGCATGGCGAGATTGTTGGGTAGGCCCCAAAAAGAATAAATTGAAAAAAATACAAACAAAATAATTTGCGATAAAACATTGTTCTGTTTGCAATACAATAACAAAAAACAAAATCTGAAATGTTATGGTCGGGCGGGTGGCGTTGGTAACCATGGCGGCATGCAAGTATTACGTAACGTCAAAGGAGTTGGTCCTTTCATTGTGCGTTACAGCCTTATACCTACAACATTGTACAGGGGGCGCTAATTGCGTTACACGCGGTGGGTGGTGTTTGAAAATTCAGGATTTTTGCGTTACGTAATACTTGCATGTCGCCCATGGTATTTCGTCGATGCAGAATGTGTTGTAGATGTTAGGATTGATTGTAGTGCAAGTTTACTGTGGATAGTGGGAGTGGAATAAAATCAAAAATTAAATAAAGCGTGTTAATCAATGTTTCTGTTTGCACAAAAATTCGTAGTATAATGGTGGTGCGGGAGGTGGTTACCAAAGTGTAATAGTGTTTCGATTGTTGTGGAATGTATTTCGCAATGACAATGACAAGTAATCCGCGGTCATGTCTGGCATTTGTATGGGCCCTAGTGGGCACGTCGGGCAAATGTGATTTCGGGGTAAAGTAGGGCACTTTCCTAGGGCTCATGTATAGACCCTAGTTGGAATCATAGGTAAATCTGATTTCGGGGTAACGTGGGGCACTTTGCTGGGTTTACGTGTGGCCCATGAGCGTTGTTTTTTTGGCGGGGGCTAAAATTTTTCAAAGTCCTCATAACTACGGCAAAGGTCGGGGTCATGTGGGGTCCCAATCCCCTGTGCCTCACGTGACTTTTGCATCGCAATCGCATAGACGCAGGGGATTCGAGAATGACGGTTACAAATAAGACACAGAATACCGCCAGAACTGACTAGTGAGACATGGGTGCAGTTTCAGTTTCCAATTTATTAATTTTTCTAATTCTTTTAACTGTTTTTCTTACTTCAGTACAATTAACGATTAAACTAACTAGGAATTAACTACTACAAAGCAGTTTATTATAAGTGGAAGTGTGAACTTATAATAATATTATCACATTACTAAACTGTAATAGTTCATTAGAACCACCAACACAAAATAAGTTCAGTTTCCAATTCCTTTCACTATCACTGTGTTTCTTAGTTCACTACAATTAACGCCTAAACTAACTAGATTAGGTAACTACTATTGAAGAGTTTATTATAAGTGAAAGTGAACTAATATTTCTATTACAACAATATTAAATTGCATTTTTTGGAACCAGATTTGTTGAAACAACAGCACTACATCTTAATTGTCGAAGAGAATGTGTTTTAATGGTGGTCAGTTGATACTTTTCTGAGTCGATGTAATTAGTAAATACGCTGTTTCATTATTGAAAATTATGTTGGATGTTATTGCTGAAAATCTTTTATCCGTCAAACCACTTTCCTAGCAGACTACGCTCAACATTAGACGAATGCTTATCGACTCTCAGTCATCAACAACGTTCAACATAATTTTCAACAATGATTAAATTTCCTTGCTTTCAAGCTAATTGTCTGAGCAGCAGTAATAAATATCAATAAAATGAGCATTTTGTTTTTCAAAACCAGCACAATGTAATTAGTGAAGAAACATGGTTGTCACAAATTATACATAGGATTTGATTATCTATTAATTATTGTTGTTGGTGGTTAAAAAATACTATAGTGTTGAGTGTAGTATTATTGTATGTACCCATGTATTATTTAAAAGTCGCAGCGTGTAATTGTTAAAGTGCCTACTCCCTTCTCCCTTCAGTAGTGTCAAAGTTTAAAAACTTAATAATGTACGACTTTTCAGTTTCATCCGGCAATAAAAATCGTGAATTATTTAATTAAGAAATACTTATTTTTTTGAATAGCATAATATTTTTATAAAGGCAATTATCTGGCAATATGGCATTTATGTGGATTACGTGTAGTAATCAATGGGCATACGTAGGGCGTACGAATGGGGCAAGTGTGGCATTCGTCTGGCAAACGAATGGCGTAGATGTGAGGGGCACTATGAGCCAAGTGGGGCCCGCGTCGGGCGAATGTTTGGCTAGCAACTCGGGACCACACTCGAGCCCCCGGACACGCCCAGACGTTCACCCGAAAACGTTCGCCCGATCCGGGACACACTTGCACCGTGGACTGGGAAAGGATTTAAAAACACGCTTAATACGTCATTGCATTGCGCATTGGTGGCATTGTCATTAATACGAGCAGTAACCGTCATACATGTGAGCCGTCCGTAATAATGTGGTTACTGGCTATCAATTTTTAATTTTTTCATTTATTGCTGGGCAAACAAAAACAAGTTCTATCCGAGCTTATTTTGTTTTCTAATTTATTTAATGTTCACATTCACTCACAGTAAATTAAAAATGATGTTTAAATCCAGTCTACGTACCTAGGATGGATAGACGAACAGATAACGACTGCTTGATATAATAAAATAAATCGTGATTTCATGCATATATGTATACCGAGCCTACTGCAACTGAAAAATTGCAAATTAAAAATAAAACCGGTAACTCAAAAACTCACTTCCAACCGAGACGTGTAGTCCCTTTAAGTGCACGAATTTTTGTCAACAGTTTTCACTACTCGAGCTTGACGGTTTCAACGGACTCGGCAGCGAAGAGACCCCTTTACTAGATTTTACTATACATTGGGTTGAATTGATTTTGACTGTTAAATACAATTTAGTTAAATTTAAATTAAATAATTTGAAATGAAAATTAGACTTGGATTGAGCAATGGAAGAAAACAATCTGCATATAGCATTTGTGGTTTTCTGCATATAAATTTTACGTACATCACTCTTAATTAGGATTAATCAATAAAATACAAATCAACTGACTAAGAATTAAATCGTAAGGAATCGCATTCCCTCAGTCAGAATTACATTTTTGTAAGAACCCGAGTGAGCAGATCACATTGGTCAGTCATTTCAGCCTGCCCGCCAAGAGTTGGCAGAGTCCAGCAGAGACAGAAAGGGGGCATGAAGTAAGAATGAGTGAGTGCGACGTAGGCAAAGCGGGAGGTCGTCCCATTGTGTGTGTACTGTAGTTATTAATAGCCGGCCGCAGCGATAAGAAAGAGAAGCGGCTGGTTCTTT
>JAQFZC010007852.1:0-10779 GCA_034695205.1 Dicyrtoma fusca | reverse complement strand
AAAAATTCCTGGAATGCACTGTCACTTTTATGAACCCTTTTTTAATACAGGTAATTTACTTGAATAAAATATATTTGACACGTCCGTAGTTGTGTTGTAAAACATTCTTTGCTTTTTACTCAAATATTTGTTTAATGGAAGCAATCTGAAAGAAAAATATAGGTATAGGTACTTTAGTACAATAAATAAAACTGAATTGCACTCTCTGCCGAGTTCAATCACAGATGTTGGTATGGAATGTTGGTATTTGTCCTTCCTAGCGCTTGCTTTGAATTTAAATTAATAAACTTGACGAGGACATTGTCAAGGGAGAGATTGAAGGGGACGATTTTCTTTTGTTGTTCCTCTTTGCTTCGGATTTCGAGGAGGTGCGTTCGAACTGCACTCACGCAGAAGGCAGTGCCGAACATGAAGGCGATTGAGTAGAGGATAAAGTCACAGATTGGAGTTTTGTCCATTATCAAAATGACCGTGGTCACGACGTACTTGAAGAGTGAGTAGAACAGCCAGCATTCCAAATAACGGGTTTTCTCCTGCATATTTGAACCAACGGAAATTTTTTGAATTAATGCCCAAAACCATATATTTATATTGTTCATTAATTAGTCAATTTCCCCACATTTAGAAGTTTAGAAGCATCCAAAAATTGTCTATGAAATGACACTTACACGAATAACACCGACGAGCAAAAGGATGCCCATAATGAGTCCAAGGGTGACGTAACATGTCACAAATATGCTTACCATCATTGACACTCGGGCTCCTAAAATCATAGTAAAGGTAATTTTGAAAAGTATAGTCTAATTAAAGCATTCCAAGTCATAATTTAATTTTAGTTTTTATTTGTAAACCTACGATGAATGCCGGAATGAACATCTTCAAATCCACCCTCTGGACCCTGATGGTTGTGCACATTGACCCCGAAATAATTGTGAAGTGTGGTCTCGAGGAAAATTATTGTGTGTCCAAAAATCCCAAAAACCCGGAGGAAAAGATAGCCCAGGAAAAAACTGAACCAGATCTGTAGCGAAAAAATAATTCAAGATTGAATCACAATAATAATTGTTTTTAAATGTATTTTTTTTTAAGTCACAAAAAAACTTCTTACAATCTCAAACCATGCAATCACTTTAGACCAAAACCTTGCGCCGTAAAAGCAATACAATTTTTCCATTATTTGATCGATTTGATTATTGAAACTTGTAATTAAACTTTTATTAATTGAACGAAGCAGTTCGGTGTAGTATTTAGTAATACTGTCACTTCCTACTGCCTACTACTATAGAGTTGAAGCTAGCGTATGGTATATGGTATAAATGACTTCTTGTCCTAATTAACGATGCTAAATTTAATGCTAATAGCTCATAATTAGTGACTCGTTTGCAAACATTTCCTCCGTGTCAGTCACCGCCTGTCGGCTTGAATTACGCGTTACAAGCGGATTTGTTGACAGGAAAACAGTAACAAAACACAATAGTAATAAAGACAATGATGAATGACATGGCATGGCGAAGCGACGGAGTAGCATTACAATATTGTTAAACAAATTCTAAAACCTCAGCTCAACATCAGTAGTTCTTATTGCAGTTCAAATCAGCAGGGCAGAAAAAAAATCTTAATCAGCTAAATGAAAGACGCAGTTATGCAAAGAATGTAATTTCCCCGTATCGTCCACAAGAAGGTTAAGCAGCATACAATACAATTAAACTTGCCTTTGTCAGTCAATAAAATAAAAATAATATGAAAGTACTTATATATTGATAAAAATATGTTAGCAGCAATTTAGCAGTGATAGAGGTTATGTCTCTAAAGTTTAAAATCAGATGATTGGGCAAAATTTTGCTAGAAGCTAACCTAGGTATTCTAAACTGAGAAACCAATACCATGGCCACGGAAAGAATGCTTTAAGAAGTGTTTATTATTATAGCTAGTATATACATATTAACTATTTCAAAACTGTCAAGACTAGAAACTACAATTTTCAAAAGGTAAAAAACAAGACATTGAAATTTTCAAAAACATTAAAAACTAGCGAATAGCGATTTAAAAAAGGTTAAAACTGGAAATTAACATTCTCAAAAATGGAAATAATTAACATTTTCAAAAATGTAAAACTGGAAATAAGCATTTTCAAAAATGTCAAAATGGAAATTAACAATTTCAAAAATGTCAAAACTGGAAATAAGCATTTTCAAAAATGTCAAAAATGGAAATTAACAATTTCAAAAATGTCAAAACTGGAAAAACTAACATTTTCAAAAATGTAAAACCTGGAAATTAGCATTTTCAAAAATGTCAAAAATGGAAATTAACATTTTCAAAAATGTCAAAACTGGAAATTAGCATTTTCAAAAATGTCAAAAATGGAAATTAACAATTTCAAAAATGTCAAAACTGGAAAAACGAACATTTTCAAAAATGTCAAAAATGGAAATTAACATTTTCAAAAATGTCAAAACTGGAAACTAACATTTTCAAAAATGTCAAAACTGGAAAATTTTAAAAAGGTCAAAACTGGAAACTAACATTTTCAAAAATGACAAAACTCGAAACTAGCATTTTAAAAAATGTCCAAACACATGAAAGTTCCATTTTAGAAATGGTGTAAAACTGGATATATCACACTTATCACAGTTTCATAATTATTAGATCTATAGGGATAATAAGTAGCGAGTATAGAGTATAGGTCCCATGGTGCTGTTCATTTTGAAAGGTCCATTTTATGTGAAGTGTAGCTATACTTATATTATCTCGTTTATGGAAAACGGAAAAGGGAAAACCCCGTTTATTCCAGTTCAGTTTCAGTGAAAGTTTCAAGCCTGTAGGATGTATGCATTTATGCATTGCCTAGTATTACCGATGGGCCTATGGGCTTTTGGGCCTTGGGGCTGATTCAGTAGCAATCTTTTCGCTTTAGGGTCATGAGGGGCACAGGGATTAAGGACGCGTCCCTGTGTGTGTACGCAATACATGGAAACTCCCTAGTATAGGACATTCCACAGGTTATTATTTGAATCTAGAATAAAAGGAGTGAATCAACGAACTGTGCTATAAGCAATATAACTTTATTATTGTTTGGATGCCGTTATGCATACATGTGCTGTACCTTTGCATGTATTTTGCTACCTGGTTGTATTTTTGGCTCACTGAACGTTGGAATTTTGTAGCAAAGGTAAGAAAAGTGACTGTGGAACGAACAACTTTGGGTGTTCTACCGATTTTAGTGCATAATTTAAAATGTATAAAAGGTAGGATGAGTACAACAATTTTTTTTAAACTTTTTATTCAACACAAATAGACTAGACATATAGGCAGATAACTTACTTTTTTATCCTACAGGAATAGCGAGTTGGTCGTGGCTGCATTTGCTAGTTTGTTTATCCTTTCCTTCTTTGCCCAAGCTAGACTGAGCGGTGCAGACGTTGAAGAAACCGACATAGAAATATCATTTCACGGACACACGAATGTTTCAAGTAAGAATTAATTACAAATTACTGCGTTAATTATCGATCAGGACTATTTTTATAATGCATTGGTCACTTTTTGCACGTTTATTTTTTAAAAATATCTACTCATTTTGCAAAAATGTAACCAATTATTATTGTGGCAATTAATTTTAGATGTGCACTTTCACAGTAAAGTGGTGGTGTGCTACGTGGGCACGTGGGCTTTTTACCGGACCAGTGAAGGGCAGTACGATTTATTAGATCAATTCGATCCTGATCTATGCACACACTTAATCTACTGCTTTGCTGGGCTTAACAATGTGACTTATGAGTTAGTGCCCTTTGACCCTAATTTGGATCTCGAGCTAGAGGGTGGGAAGGGTAAGAATTCCCAGTATTTATTTATGAATGTTGGTATGTGTAAATGTACCTGTTTTATTTGTGAGAACTAATTAGTATTTTTTTATTTAACATACAACTGCATGCCTATTATGTATTTAGGATGGTTCAAAAAGGTTGCAAGCTTGAAGTTGAAGCACTCCCACCTTAAAGTCCTTCTTGCAATCGGTGGCTGGAATGAAGGGTCCGAAAAATATTCAGATATGGTCGGAAACTATGAAAAAAGAAAAACTTTCATTGAGTCTGCTGTATCTACAATTAGGTTTGTTCATAAATTGTGTTAAAGAAATCCGTTAAAATAATTTCGTGTCTTTTGCACAAACATAGGTTTTAAATAAATTCACTATTATGATGGACTTGTTTGGTAATTTCAGAAAGTATGGATTTGATGGTTTGGACTTGGACTGGGAGTATCCTGGGCAACGTGGTGGTAGGCCTGAGGACAGAAGACATTTTACAAGTCTTGTCAGGGTTAGTATAGTACCTATTTGTACAGTTTTAGTTTACCCCTAATAATTATGAATTACGTAATAGTTTTGTTTAATTTTATTATTCCAAAGGAGCTTCGTGAAAGGTTTGATAAGTACGGCCTCATGCTAACTGCGGCCTTTGGGGCTTCTCAAGCCATTGTGGATGCTGCTTACGAATTGAAGGCACTATCTTCGCATCTGGACCACATACATCTCATGGCCTACGACTACCATGGGACCTGGGACGGAAAGACCAATCACAATGCACCCTTGTTTTCCTCAGCGGACACTTCCAGCGTAGCAGAGTCCGTCGAGTATTTCATTTCGGAAGGGGCAAGTCCTGACAAAATAGTTCTCGGTCTCCCTTTTTACGGAAGAACGTTTCTCCTCACTAACGACGCTTACTCGGATGGCAGTGGCATCGATCGACCAGCCGAGACAGAGGGCTTTCAAGGGCCCTTCACCAAGTTGGATGGCATGCTAGGGTACAATGAGGTACGTAGGGTCTTTCTGGGTAATTATTGCGTCTTGAAAAAAACGTAGTTTTGCACTTTTCGCCACTTTAAATTGGAAAAGTTTGGTACTACTGCCTTCGAAGAGTGCAAAACTAAGTAACTACCGTGATCAGATTACCCACTCCATATTAATGACTCAAATACCGTGCTGTTGAATTGCTTGCTTTAGATTTGCAAGGATTTGACAACTAACAGGGGTCACTGGGCGACGTACTGGGATTCTGATGCACGAGTTCCATTTATGCGGAATGGAGCCAAATGGATTACCTTCGACAACCCTGAGAGTTTGTATCAAAAGGTAATTATTACTGTTATTGTTAGTTTGCATAAAAATAAGCTGCGAAATAGTCTAATGTGTAAAACCGTAAGCCCCGTTGAATGTGTAAAAGCTAAAACGTATTATTATTCTTATTTTGAAATAATACTATACTAATATTTTCTATGGTCACACCAAAAGGTGGAATATGTCGTGGCAAGGAAATTAAAAGGAGCCATGATTTGGTCAATGGATACGGATGACTTCCGGGGAACTTGTGGCGGGCCTCGTTACCCCCTCTTGCACTCCGTCAACTACGCCTTGGCCGTCGAAGAGAGCAAAAGACGAACCACGCCAATTGTAATTCCAGGAGGCGACAAAAAGAATCCCATGTCCACTGGTTCCAACACGAAAGCAGCATCTTTCACATTTACTCTTTTCATTGGTGTCTTCTTCAAGGGCATCTCATATGTGTTCATTTTTTAGATTCTACCACTGATTATGAGTTTAACTATTATGCAATTCAATAAGATTATACACTACAGTTATATTAAAATATTTCTAGAATTAGTTTTTCGTAAGTCTTAAAACTTACGTACTCATTACTCTTTCGGGTAGCTTATATTAGCTGCTAATAAAGTAAATAAATGTATTTATGTTTATATTTTTTTTTATTATTATTCTTGAATGAATATTGGCGAGCTATGCTTCGCTGCCTTAAAAATTGAAACTGACAAAAAGTGTAAATGCGAATAACTAAATAACAATGATGTCCAAACTTCAGTAATGAATTATAGTCAAAGTTGAACGATTTGATTGATAGAGGCAATAGCAACCGAGAGTAGAGGGTGTACCCGGACACACAATAACAATTTGTAAAGAATGTTTTTTGGTAAATCATACTATTATATTATCCATAAACTTGAATTGGCCTAAAATTTTCAGATCCGCCGTACCAAGATGGCAAGGTATTCTTGGGGAGCCTCCGTCGAAGAACAGCCTTCCATTTGTCAGGATTCGTTCCATAAATCTCGACTTTTTCGAAAGCCTTACCAAGTACAGGCCTTACTACGTTGATAGTCAATTCCGTTATGTAGTTCACTATTTAATACAAACAATTTTAAGCCCATTATTGTTAAACCCATCAATAATGCTTCAAGTAATGTTGTAGTAAATTAAGGATTAGAAATACCTAGATATAGATGTGTAACGTACCGTTAATAGCAATGCATGCTCCCAAATAATTAGCTATTAGATCCTTGTAAGCTGTGAAGGTTCTTAGGAGAAAAACAATAGCTATAGGGTCAAACAATAAATTAATCAATTCTAATGTACAAAACAACGTTTCGTATGATTTTTGTTGGAACTATAAGCCTTTTTATCAACTTACTTTTGGAACTCCCAAGTTGGAAGATGTCGAGTCCATCCATGTCAATTATATAAATTGCTTCGTTAACTTCGTTCTCGCTAGTGTTTTGGGCTTTAATGCTATTAAACAGTTAAAATCCAAAATTATTTACCTCTTGTTTAATGGATAATAATCAGAGCAATAAAGTGTTACTAACTTATATATTTGGTTTATTACCTGTTTATAATCCGAAGAGATGCTTGCTTTACAGACTTGTCAAAATCCTTATAGGCGTCATCATTAAGTTCGCCCAACTCCTTGACAGGGTACTTTCCGAACTCTGCGACCCAAACTGTTTGAAATCATAAAATTAAAATATTATATTAATTAAGCGTGTAGTTGGTTCTTCTGTCATGGCCACCTTTATTATTTTTGCATCACATAATCACCGCAGAATTTACTGATTTTAATGAAGTTCTATTACAACTGTGCAACTGAAAACTTTTACGATTCCGTTAAATACTCACCAGGTCGACCGTCTTCATCATAACCCGCATGGTAGTAAGGACAGTATTTTTGATACCAAATCGGAGTTTCCCATTCTAACAGGTCCTCCGTCAAATCAGTCACTTGTCGTACCTAGTATTAGAATATTAATCATTTAACTAATTAGATATCCATTCACTGAATGTAACAAAATAATAAAAATTCAATTTATCTAGTAAATTAATACAGTCAACAGTGATTTAAGAATGTCAACAATTTAAGTATTACTCCGTTGGTGTCGACCGGAGTGTTGCTAGTTTCTTTGTTTGACGATTTTTTTGGGGATTCCAGTTCCGTTTTCTTGTTTGAATCGGTTGCTGTTGCTGAGCCATTAGTTCCTTGGCCTTCTTCAATGTCAGCTGGGTTTGGACGTTGTAAAGTAATTGTTTCTCCATCTTCAATGTCCACTCCAAAATCACTATCAGTCTTCTCGTCTACAATTAGTTTTCGGAAGTTCAGTTCTGTTTCGTTTTTGTGATTTCCTGAAAGACTAGTAGTAGTAGTAGTAGAGTTAACACTAACAGCAGGGTCAACTTCTGCAATGTCAACTGGAGTCGAAAGTCTGGCTAATCCAACAGCCACCGTGACCACTTGAAATAGGATCCATGGAAACCAAATCATTTTTGTGTTGAGTGGGTGCCAAGCTCCTCACAAATGTTACTTTAAATCACAAAATAAAGAAAAATCTATTGTGCATCAAGAACATGGAATTAATGCCCTAATCTCTGTTGTCTGTCCCGTGAGAAAAATTGTTTTATTTGGTGAAGCTCCGATAAGAGCCATGGATTAAGTATGGGAAAAACAGGAGTAAAGAGTAGTAATAAGAAATAGCTAGCTGACTGTAATCTGTAAAATGCGTACGTTATTTCACTAGAAAAACCAAGTATTTCCCGCCGGTCAAAACTTTTGATATGTTTTCTCTGCATCTCTATTCTGTAATGACTGGAATCGGAGCTGAATGAAATTATCTCCCTGGATAAAAACAGTGCAGTCAACTATCTGGCGTTGGGAAATAATGATAATTATTAATTTCGCAATACAATAATTTATCCTCAATTAAAAATTGAATCTGCTTAACTCACATAATATCCTAACATTGCAATTTTCTATTTTGTTAAAGAGCTTCCTTAACTATGCAGTGTATGCAGCTAAGGAACTAAAATTGTAATTAGTAATGCGCTTTGGGAAGTACAGCGTCGTTGCTTAGTTACTGTAAAGTTACTTGCCCTTTAAAGTTTCACGTAACTGATCAAGTTAGCTATGTACATACAGAATAGCTCGCAAAATTATACTTTCAATAGTTTTTTTAACTTCATTCCAGGATTCTTCTGGAACTGCATTCGTTTTTAGATTTTTTTCTAACGATGTAAAATGTGTTGTGTGTGTTTTGATTGAATAGTTACACGAATCGTCTTATTCACATTCGATAATTTTTCCTGCATATTGAATTAGTAAAATTCTAAAACTAGTTTAGTTGTAATTGTAAGAGTTATCAGCCGTAGTTTTATGCGTCAATTTTCTTCTTAAGGAACGATACGGCAGTGAAAAAACTGTACCGCCTGCGTCGTTTTTAGGCAATAAATCATAATCATGAGAATCAAGACCTGTTTATGTGCTTATTCGTCTTTTGCACGTACTTTAACCCTGTTTTTAATTTTAAAGTGGTAGTATGGAATTACACAGGTACTTACCCATCCATTATATGATGATGTGAAATTCAGAACTCAGGACGCACAGGAATTTGGCTAGGGATAAAAATGATAAAAATTATTTTTAGAACCAAAATAGGTCGCTTCGCTGCCTCTAAAGAAAGCTAATTCTACTGTGTTACCCTGGTAACATGATTTTATTTGTACTTACTGACCCAGGTGCTTCAAAAGGCAAGGATATAGGCTACAGCTGGTTTGGATCATCCATGATGTCAAGAAAACGATAACCCATGGATAAATGATAGTGTTAAAAAGTGGTAGGTTTTCAATATTCCGTCAAAGCAAATTCAATTGACCTTCGTTTTGTGGTCACTATTTTTGGCTTCGGAAAAATCTTAATGCTTTAATTTCAATACGTCATTGCAGCAACATCTTTGGACTAAAAACTCTGTTGTAGTGTATCTTAACGATAAATGCCAGTAAGTATTTAAATATGAGTTTCTCCTGAAGTTCGTTTTTATTTTGTTTATTTCTTAAAGAAGTTACATAATTCGTAACAAGCGTTTTTTTTGCATTCGGGCTTCTCGATGCCTTGTATTCTTTGATTGGTGAATCAGTGCATTTACCCTATTTTCTAACGAACAAAAATTACCTGACTAAAACTAGTTATTATGCAAGAACCGCAAACGTTTTTGCTTACAAATCACTGGCAAGCTATCAATTTTTAGAGGTATACGTTTGTGGTCTGTTGATTACAGTATTAACAACTTACTTCAAGCACTCATTAAATAATACCTACGGCCCACGATTCCTGTAAAATATGATATAACGGGGTATATCTATATAGTACAAAACAATAGTTTGTACTTTTTATTATCTGCGAAGATCAGAAAAACACATTATTCTACGTTTTGAAATTGAAAAAAAATTAAATACTAATCTCATTCCAATTAATATGAAACTACGAAATTTTGCACAACAAAACCGTTACAGGAATATGAACAGTCAAGGTCATGACGTTTATATGTGAATATGAAGCAGCGCACGCACAGTAGTAAGAGCGAACATTTTCTAATCTAACTGTCTGCGGTCTACGAAATTAATTGGCTTGACAAACATTGTAAATTAGTGGTTAAATTTAAATTAAATAATGACTTTAACGAGTGTTATACCACCTTTTATATCACCTTTGTATTAATAGCATCCTCGAACCCAGCAACTTATGCATTCAAAGTTTTAAAATTCCATACAATATGAAACTTCCACATTTTATTGGAAAATCAAGTAACTTTAAACAGGTACAGCTCGTAGCATTATTTACGCAATACGATAACAATATTAATATATATTTAAAAGAATATATTTTTATATGCTAAAAAACTAATTATCCATAAACTTTAATAGGTTTAAAATTTTCATATCCACCATACCAAGGTGGAAGGGCATTCTTGGGGAGTCTCTTTTGAAGAACGTACTTCAATTTGGCAGCATTCGTTCCAAAAAACTCAACTTTATCAAAAGCGTTTCCAAGTACAGGCTTTATCACGTTAATGACCGCTCCCGTTAAGTAGTTTACTGCATTTTATATTTTTTGTTAAAAACACAGTCATTGCAGTAAATCACGCAAACGTATAATTACTACCTACAAATCATGATGCAGTAAAATGAGAATAATTTTAATAGAATGTAACTGACCGTTAACGGCAAAGCAACTATCCATATAATTTGTTATAAGGTCCTTGTAGGCTGCGAAAATTCTTAGGAGAAAAGCAATTGCTGTTGATACAAAAAAATAGTTTAATCAGTTTTAGTTAATAAAAGAACATGCTTTGGTTTTTTGGAACACGAAAACGTTTCTTAAACTTACTTCTGGTACTTCCCAGTTGGATTATGTCGAGTCCATCTAAATCTATTATAAAGGATGCCTTGGTAACTTCGTCGTCGACAGCGTTTTGGGCCTCAATGCTAAACAAAGAGAATCCAAAGATTTGATTCGTTTGTGAGTAAACACGTTTAAAACTTAGAAAACTCTAGCAATTATACTGCTCACCTTTTTATGACTCTTAAAGATAGCTGCTTAACGTATTTATCAAACTCCCGATAGCCTTCAACACTGAGTTCACCCAATTCCTTTACGGGGTACTTTCCTA
>JAQFZC010007851.1:0-10779 GCA_034695205.1 Dicyrtoma fusca | reverse complement strand
TATGGTCAAGTTGTCCAATTATTTTCATCCTTCAATTTCATTTTTATAATTTGCAAGGTCTTTTTTAGGATCTTGGATGTGAGAAATAATTTGGCAGTCATTTAAAATAAAAAAGTAGTCTTTACGTTACTAAATTATTCTAGAAGTTTTATTTTTATTTTTTAAGGCATACAAGTTATTATACCTGCTCACTATTTTAGGACAGTGCGCTTAATTGTGATAGCTCTTGTTTTTGACCTACATTTGTGTGCTAATGCAAACTTTATCATTAATTTTATTTTAGTGTCATTCTCAGTTGGTTTCTAACAGTTTCAACATCAAAGCGAGGTTTGGGAACCTATTTAAAATTACTTTTACTGGAATACTAGAAGGTAGAATAAGAATTCCACTTTGTATGCGAACTTATTTTTCTTTCCTATACAAACTAGTGGTGAACTTAAAAATATTATTTGGCAGTATTTGTTATCCGGACTAAATAATTAGTGCGTGCCATCCTATGGGTCAATTTAAAATCCCTACATTTACGATAATGCTAATATGTATGACTCTTTACTGATGAGCTTTCTGTGGGTTTGGAATTTGAGGTCACCACCCTGCGTTAGATTTAGACAACGGGGGGGGGGGCAGCCCTCCAGGTAGGTAAGTACGTAAGCGACTTAAGAAAAATGACTGGAACTAGTTAGGCTATATTTTCCTACTGCCGCCGAAGGCGGGTGGAAAAATATAGCCTGACTTTAAATGATTTTTATTAAAATTACATTTATATTCGGAAAGCCCGCGCTAATATTTTAGAAGGCTACAATCAGCTACCGACTCCATTTAAAAACACAAAACTTATTTATGTTAAATCGTGGCATATTTGCGAAGGCTACAATCGGTGGGACATTTTTAAATCTAAACGGCTTGTCTCAATCAAAGGCGTTGAGGTTCAAATATAATATGTATTGAAGCTAGATAATTTGAGGGATCTCTGCTAAATAGCAGGGCGCCAGACGTGCACTGGTCCACTCAGTCACGCCCCATTTGCTTTTTATGGGAAAACAAACTTTCAAAACAAACCCATACTGTTACGTTTACTGTGCTCATGCCTTCTGTATTCAATAATAAAGTATATTTGTACCTAGACCGGCAAGCTGGCTGAGTAGTGATATAATCACGTCCTCAATACATAATACAGACACGATCTGGGTGCGAGTCCTGGTATGTGCGATGGATCAGTTTGTGAGGGCTGGCAGCATGGCTTGAGTCGGCGTGACTGGGAATATAGCATAGTCTAGAGTGTGCAGTGTGGCTAGTGAAGTACTAACAACAAATCCGCTTGCTCCACTGCATTACCCGATGACTATGCTCCCTTTCTTATCCTTCACAAATGCCATGCATGTCATGCCACAAACTCGGTAACTTGCAGGGCGTATCAAAGTTTCGCGGGGACTGGAGACATCCCCTCGACTCTATGATTACCTTGTATATGCCATTTGGAGTATCGCACACTCAGACAAATATAAGGGGCAGACGTGCCTAAACCTAGTGGACATAAGTTTGTAGGATATTGGGGCATTTCACTTCTAAGTTACTTATCTTACGTAACAATCGCAGCAGATATACGTCACTTGCCATTAAATGATTAGTTACCTAATTAGCTTCAACATTAGGTTCAGTTCTATACAACAGCTCAGCTGTATTTAGAAAAATAAATTATAATATTAAAAATTATCCAAAAAAATTAGGGACACTGATTTTGAATTCGACATAAGTATAATATAAATTTAACACTCCTAGTGACCTCCCTTGGAAACGAAGAGCTCCTAAACCTTCCGCACCGAATTTACAAGTTTAGATGCATATTCGGGGCTAGTTCTTTCTAATTCTTGAGTCAAAGCCTTTAGCATCACGTTGATATATTTTTCTAGGTGCCTTCTGCTCCAAAATTTATTCTCCAACCCCCCCACCCTCCCCGCCCCCGTAGATTTTCAATTGGATTAACATCCGGTGACTGCGCCGGCCACGAAAACACTAATCTGGTTGGTGGAATACAAATTGATCAAAATTTTGGCCATAAACTGCGGATCATTACCCTGTTGGAGATGAACCGTCGGCCCAGACCAAGTTATCGGACCGATTATTTTCGACAATTACAGCTTATCTTTCCTTAGTTATTGTTGTGGATATGTAGGTGAGGTTCCCTACACCCCATACCCTCACAGTACCAACAAATAAAAAACATTAGCACAACGACAGTCCAAGAAACAAGGCTGCACTGTTTGGGTATGGATCTGGAATGAGACCTCTATCAGTGGAAGCGCGTCTTGTGGTCAGTTTTGATAAGTTTGGAGCGGAGGGAGTCCGAAGGGTGTAGCAAAGGACGGAGAAGTCCTAAAACTCCGAATTTTGACTCATTCGACCACAGCGAGTGCTTCAACGGATGGAGGATAATGGATATTATATATATATATATATTATATGGAAAATAATCGGTCCGATAACTTGGTCTCGGCCGACGGTTCATCTCCAACAGGGTAATGATCCGCAGTACATGGCCAAAATTGTGATCAATTCGTATTCCACCAACCGGATTACAGTGTTTTCGTGGCCGGCACAGTCACCGGATGTTAATACAATTGAAAATCTCCGCGGGCAGGGGGGAGGGGGGGTTGGAGAATAAATTTTGGAGCAGAAGGCACCTAGAAAAATATATCAACGTGATGCTGAAGGCTTTGACTCAAGAATTAGAAAGAACTAGCCCCGAATATGCATCTAAACTTGTAAATTCGGCGTGGAAGGTTTAGGAGCTCTTGGTTTCCAAGAGAGGTCACTAGGAGTGTTAAATTTATATTATACCTATGCCGAATTCAAAATCAGCCAGACTTTTGTCTCTTTTTTGGATAATTTTTAATATTATAATTTATTTTTCTAAATACAGCTGAGCCGTTGTATAGAACTGACCCTAATGTTGAAGCTAATTAAGTAACTAATCATTTAATGGCAAGCGACGTATATCTGCTGCGATTGTTAGGTGAGATTAGTAACTTAGAAGTGAAATGCCCCAATATCCTACAAACTTATGTCCATTAGGTGTATTTGCTCCTAATGAGGTCTACAGTAATACATAACTACCGATAAATATATATCGTCGGTTAAGAAGCAAAATGATGCACATTCACTTTTGGCTAAAAGCAAATTTATGTATATTCAAGAACTCTTAAAAGTTAAATGATGCATATCCATGCGTATTCGAGTGGATTAATTGCATCGTTTTGCTTTTAAGAGATTTTGGAAGTACATCACATTACTTTTATCCAAAAATGGAAGTGCATCATTTTGCTTCGTAACTGACGGTACGTAATAATATAGTTTAGTTAAGGTGATCCTAGACTTAGCCCGATAACCACGATAATAGGAAGAAGATCATATGTGGGGTCTTGCGACAACCTGCAGATCGAATTCTATACAGAAACAGCTTCTTACGAACATTGATAAGAAGCAATATAATAACTGTATTTGTACCTGATAATGCACTCTTCGGAACTGGTATTTGTATTCTGACCAATCTAATATTCTTTCCAAGAAGGCTGGTTGGCTATCTGGCGGTCTTAATTGGCAAATTCCAAACTTATCTGTAAACCAAATTAAAATTAATTGGCAAATCAAGTTAAAGTGCGAGACAGTCAAAGCAGTTTAAAACAGTACGAAATAATATAAAACAGGTTGATACTTTGCGTTTTAAATTGCTTTTAAGTCTCAAGCCCTGCCTAAAGTGCACTTGCGATTCTAACGGATGACGTAAATAATTCATTAAGAATTCTTAGACCGAAACCCTATCAGGGCTACGTCACCACATTAGATGCAAGGCACTCATCAACCTTCAACTCGGTCCACATACCTTTTATAAATGATTACCATTATTACCATACCTTACAAGAGTTGAATGCGGGTTGAATTACAAAAATTATATTTTGAAGTAGAGTTAAAACGTATTTCATTGATAAAGTAAAATAAGGTTGATTTCTAAATTAAATTTAATCTAATTTATTTAATATATATAAACGTTCCCGATAAATTTAATCCACTATTTAACAAAATACTTCTGGTTATAGCTGTCTATATAATGTATTTTTAATTGCTTTTTGTTTGTAATCTTAAAATAATTTAAGTAGTTGTAGAACCCTGTTAAAAATGCACAAAACGTTTTATTACATACAGTATAGTATAAAGCCCTAAGAAAGTATGAAAGGTAGTTGAGTAATTTAGGTTTTTTTGACGCATAAAGATAAATGGTAGGTGATTATTAGAGAGCAACTTTTGTAAAGAAAATTGCATATAGTCTCCTAAGTTCTGTCTCAACTTAATTGCAATATGTCCCAAGTCCTTATAATGGCATGCCTTAAAGTATATTGCAATTAGGCTGATACTGGACTAAACACATTGCAACTAAGTATAGACTGGACTTTTGCATTTACACGATATATTTAAATGTAGATTCACTTCTTAAACAAATAATAACGCAATAATATAAGTATATTTTTAAAGTAGAGATAATTCAGGATTCCGAAGTGTAATTCTAAGAAACGACAAGATGTTAAGCGTGGTGTCGTTAAAACGAGACTTGATCTTGGTACATAATGCACCTACGGATGAGAATGCCCTCTCGGATTCAACGGATGTCGGCTTAATCGTAATTAGAATGTCATAGCATTTCTGGAGGAAGTACCCTCGTTGTTGGTTCTTCTCGTTGAAATTCATTTCAGCAGTCAAATTTTTGCTTAATTCAGACTGTTTTGAGTTGCCGGATTTTCCCCTTGTAGGGACTTCTAGGCTGGAAACGGCTACATTTAGCCGCTCTTCAAATGAACGTCTTGTTTTTATTGGCGGACCTTCAGCTGAATCGGTTGTAGGTTCAGGATTTTGTGTTTTTTTCAACGTAGAATTAGGGCATAGTCTTGTAATAATTTTCGCCAAGTGTTCCTTGATTTCGTGTTTTTTATGAAGTTTAAACACATCTGCTGTTTGAAGTTCTTCGCTGTTACCTGGATCTTCCAACCGTAGTTCAGAAAAAAAGTGGTCATAAAAAGGTGTTAATTCTTCATCGTCTTCCTCCTCACTATCTTCAAAATCGTCAATGTCATACGTGTCTTCTAGACGGCCAGTCTGTAAATAAAACAGTGCTGAAGAATTAATTGTCCATCGTTTCTTGATCCGAATTCTTAGTTGCTTCGCGAGAGCATCCGTCAGTGGGTTTTTCTGTTTCTCTAGCTGCTGAAACAGCATTTTGAGGGCAGTCCGCGCCGTCAACAGATTAGAATCTCTCCGACATAGAACTTTGACGGTTGCAGCTATAGGCTTTAGTGCTCTAATAATGCAGCGTACTATAGTTTTATCGTTATGAGAAACTTTTATTCCCACACTTTGTGCCTTTACAGCTTCATCGACTGCTTCTTTGACTTGGTCGTATCTTTCTAACATTTCATAGAGACTGGACCATCGCGTTTTCACATCCTGCTTTAACTTCAAGCCCTGAGTAGTCTTTCGCTTCTCCTTGATCAACTCCTGTAACTTGTCGTTGTCTGTCGCTGAACGCTTAAAGTGTACAGCAAGCTTCCTAATTTTGTCTATAACTGTTTTAATACAGTTGTATCTAATGGTTAAAGTAGTTCCAGTTTGTTCAATTTTAAAGCTGCTCGTAAGTTCCGGATCGTTTTTAACTGCTTCGTCTTCAGACAATTCGTCTGCCGTTTCAAGATAATTGGTATCATTCACGTTTCCTTCAGTTTCAACCTCCATTAACTCATCTTCATCGTCTGTGTTTTCGTCGTCGTGTTCATTACTTGAGCCGTCTTCAAGTTCACTCTTGCGTTTTGTGCTCTTCCTAGCAGGTTTGTCATACAACACGTCCAGAACAGCTAAGTGTATTGCATGAACTAGGCACAGTTGTGTTTCCGTATTAGAATGCTTGTGAAGTTTCTCCATAACTTTAGCGCCGTCCGTGACAAAAGAGACGACATGTTTGTCAGGATCAATGCCGAATTCGGCAAGACGCTCAGTTACTAGCTTAAGAACTGTCAAAGCGTCTGCTTTGCCTATTATTCGTACAAGACCCAAGTTCCAGAAGTGACCAGATTTATCAAAGACAGAGACGTTGATGTATCTTCGACCTGCTATACTGGTGTATTCGTCGAAGTCTACCGAAAAATATGCATCTTCTTTGATCAGCTGTTTGAGTTTTAATTTAGTGAGTTCTTTAACCCTTTCACCGAATTTCATCACTTTCTCCCGGATGGTTTTGTCAGAAAGAGGAAGCACTGTTTTTGACTTCAGCTTATTTAGAGAATCTTGCAATCCTTCCCTCAAAACGTTGCTTGTTTTGATTTGGTTAAATGAAAGCCCATCAACTGCGGTCAGAAATGCCAACCTTGACTCCAGAGGAAACTGATTTTTTAGAATTTCGATACTATTAATATCTTGTTTTTTCGTCGGTTTGTCTGTAAAAACGTAAGTATAGGTTTATCTTAGGTTTATCTCATTGTAATTATAATAAAAGTAGTGAAATAGAATAATTACTCTTTGGAAGAGGGGCAGGTCTTTTCTTGGCAAACCGCTTGTGAATGTTGTTTGCATGCGTGTGTAATCCACTCGTACAGCCATTTATAGTTGATATTGTTGAAGGACACAGAAGACAAAATGCGCGACTTTTTTCCCTTCGGTAAATGTCCGAAATACTTTCTAAAAGTAATCCTTCAACTGGTTCCACTTCGCAGTCGTTCTTATCCATGTTTCTAATTTAAACATTTAACTAAGTATTTTAAGATATTCTTGTCGACGAATAGATACGTAAATGAATTAACAATACATTTGAACACTTATTAATTGGCCAGCACAATTGAATGTTAAATTCCACACTGTCTTTCGTAATTAGCCGCATCCGTGAACAAATCATGGACATAGCGTTTACGCGTAAAATATTTATAATTTATGATCACATTGATTTAAGCTAGTTGGCGAATTACATGTTACAATCATCAAGAACATCACAGTTACGCTTTATGAGCAATTGAAATTATACTTTCTACGGAACATAATAGTAGGAAAAATGCCTTTTATATTCAATATGTGATTCTAATAGGTTTTTTTTTCGATTATACATGGTGGTATAGCTTTACTGCCCGAGAACCAAGGTAAGAATTATTTATTACTATTAGTGAAAGCGTGTACTCACGGCAACTGATCAAAATTTCCTATGGTTGGGAACTAGTACTGACATTTACTTTGTACAGGGGCTGTTCATAAATATCGGCAGTTTAGATTGATGCTTGATTTAGCAGTTTTTTTAACTGAGGACCTCCCCCTACCCTTTGTTTGCATACTTTGTTTAAACGTAACCTCTAGCAAACCCAATTTTGTTAGTTTTTTAAAGAAATGTTTAAAATTTGGCGCCACCAGGTTACTGAGGGTCCTCTTTGCAAGGCATTGCGTTTGGTCCTGGTGGGATAGAGTAGCGACAAATTTTTGGCCACGTGCGAGAGACCTGGAAGAATAGGGTGGTGGTAGTGTCGAAGGGTGTAAGAAGGTACTGGTACTGACTATCAAAGTAGCTAAAAGAAATGCAAGGTCCTGTTACTCTCAATTTCAGATATTGGACAACACTATTTGGTTTTGCAGTAATTAGGGCTAGGGGCAGCCCCCATCGCCTTTTTTCACCCAAAATAAATAGGGATAGACGTAGAGCTAGTGCTCAGCGGTCAGTGGTAGCACTAGGGTGCTAATAGGGCTAGTGCGATGCACGAAATGACATCAGCAGGGCTTGAATAGGGCTAGGGCAGTGTGGTTAGTCTGCAATACAGCTTGAATAGGGCTAGCGCTGTGTGGTACAGGGATGGGTATTCCAAAAATGCGGATACCAATACCAATTATAATACGTATTTTTGACCGAATTCCGATACCAACACAGATGCGAATGTAAAAATAAAAAATAAAATAAATTTATTCATTGGGTCGGTTTGACCATTTTGGTCCATACAACCTGACTCAACCAGTCACTGTGGGTGAGGGAGATAGGAGGCTACCGCATCAATCTTTTGTCTCGGAACAGATGCGAATGTATTTGTATTTTGAAATACGAATAAAATTTCAATATATATATATATAACACCAAATTGTGCCCAAGTTTCTAATAGTGTCGGGTCCTTAGTCCAGATACCTAATTGTCCTGTTCCCAAATAGAATAGTAACCGGATTTCTAATATTGCTAGGGCCTCTTAGAATAATCAGTGGCATTTAACATCCATCGCGTTTAGAAACTCACTTTTATTGAGTGAACGCTAAATAAACGTACTCGTAACGGTTCTTTTATTTTTTTATCCAATAATATTTTTGGAAAGTGTGGCTCGATATTTTTTGAAATGAGGAGATGAATTACTTTAGCTTTTTATTTTTAAGCAGCCATTTGGTTAAAACTAATTTTGTTGAGAAAACAAGTAAATAGTTCAATTCTGAACCTAGTAGCATTCAAGGTTTTAACCTATTCCAGTTTTTTACCCCAGTAATTTTAATCTTTAAATGGCAATTATCCTCTTCCGTACTTATTTATTAAGGAAAACTGTTGACACGTAAAATGCGCACTAACATGTTTTAAAAGGACTTCGAAATAAAATACTATTTGTATAATTGTAATTGCATTAGTAGCCGGGTCCTTTAATTCAGTCCGGATCTCTAATTGTGCCCGATGTCTTAGCTCGTATTCGTGCCTTACGGTATTCCATATTTTTAATCACTATACGAATTTGTCTTCGTGCCTGTAAATACAGACATTGCTAAGTCGTAAAGACCCGTTTCCGAATATACTAGCGTGGCGCCGAAATAAAACAATTATTACACATGCATTACATATGCTACATGCTACTACTATGCAATGCAATGCCGTGGTTTTGTATTTGTACTAATTTGTGTTGTTTCTTAAATCCCAGATCTGGGTGCATTTAAAAATTACATTGTTTTTAACTGACACATTTGGCGTTCCATGTTCTGTGTACAAGGTAACATAATAATGACCGTTTTTAGATTCTCGCTTACCCAAATTCATGATATAACTTTTACGCGACCCCGACCCCATTGATAGGCATTGGACTTGCCCTCATCCTCCACTCCCCTCATATTCTTTAAAAAATTTTGCCATCACCCTCCCCTCCCCTCAAAAATAAATAAAATGTGTGCTCTCACCCTCCCCTCGACGAGTGGAGGTGACTTGAGGGGACTTTTCGGGCTGATGGGACCCCTCCACTCATTGAGGGCACCTACCTATGCGCGAACTTCATGAAAGAAAGAATAGAAAGTGTTGCTTGACACTTATCAGACGTTAGTACGCTGGAGGGAAACAATCTTAATCTGAAATGTCCATTTCCGCCAACAACTCCGGGTGGAGCCTCAAACATTCCCATTGTGAGTGCGGCTTTCACGGCAAGACAAGAAGTTCTAAAATTAAGTACTGCTGCTAACTAGATGCAGAATTTGATTTTCTACCAAATAAAATCAAGCTGACTAGAATAAGGTGTCATAAAAAGTTATGATAATTTTAAGAATAAAAACGTAAAACGACAAGGTTGGAGGTAAAACAAAACGGCAGTCTGAAAGTTGACTTAGAGGTCAAAATGCTCTAAATAAGCTATTTGAACCTGGAGTAATCAACAACGTTAATTTGTCAGTTTTCAAAGGTTTTTGTACTTTTTTTTGCAAGCACTTGTTAAATAAAAGCAGTTTTTAAAAATGATGTAGAAATCATCGTATAATGGGGCATTCTGATTCACCGTTGATTTTCAGCATTTAATGTTTAAGGCATCTGTTTTTTTACCCCTGCCGGTCTGTCTTTTTTACCCCCACATAGCAAAATTCAGGTGATTTCGGATTTTTTAATTAATCTTACATCACTAATTTTATTTTTTAGAAATATTTTGCTGCAAAGACATTAAGGCTGTTAATAGTTACATCATTCAACTTTCATCTTTCGTGTTGAGTTTACTGCCAAAAAATTAAAACGGACGACTGTTGTTTTACCCCCAGCTCCCTTACCTATGTTATCGTTTCAGGGGGGGGGGGGCTCCGACCAGATAACGAAAAATAACGAAGGGGGGAGGGGAGGGGTAAAAATTGCTCATTTTTGTTAACGTTATTAAAGTATGGCCCCTTACGATGAGACGGTACTTTTTAAATATCGGGGTTTGCTCAAACATAATTTCTAAAAAACTATCTAAATGCCTTGCTACGGAATAATTATTTCCCTTCCCAGTAAGGCATGAAATCGGGTCGGGTACGGGTTTCGATTTTGACCCGTCACACTATTCGGGTCGGGTCCGGGTTTGAAAATTTTAACCCGATTAGGAACGGGTCGGGTCGGGTTTTGGGTCGGGTTACCTCTGAACCCGACCCGTTTCATGCCTTACTTCCCAGCATGAAAACTTATGTATGCATTGTCTATTTGCTCACATGAAGCACACAGCACTAGCCTTTTTCGAGCCCTTACCCAACATTTACCAAACAGCACTAGCCCTATTGGAGCCCTATTGCAGGTTTACTACACAGCACTATCCCTGTTTGAGCCCTATTGCAGGTTTAATACACAGCACTAGCCCTATTTGAGCCCTACTGATGACATTTCCGGCATAGCACTGGTCGTATTACTCCCGTACTGCTACCACTGGCACGCAGCACTAATCCTATCCATTTTTTGGTGAAAAAAGGCGATATGGGATTCCCCCTAGCCCTATCTCTAATAGGGCTAGGACACTTCGGACA
>JAQFZC010007850.1:0-10780 GCA_034695205.1 Dicyrtoma fusca | reverse complement strand
TCCAAATAGGCCCTAAATGTGAACACCCCTGGTCCTAAATGTGGTCACTCCAAAAACCAACGGATTTCGCTACAAATTGGATCAGGATTGTTGATGCTCTTAAATATTGTTTTGCAGTTTCATTTACATTTTTAACAAGTTTTGATTTCACTTCTGAGACAATCAACGTGCTTAAACCTCAAACGAAAATCTTGCTTATTTTGTAAAATACATTTTTTGCAATTCCCCTACGAAATGTAACGAAAACACATAGCCAAATAGTATAATCAAGGAGATAAAAGCTCCCACAATCACGGATGTACTGAAGAACATTAATTTTATTTTATTGTTCAAAACTTTTAATGCTGGTGTATGGTTTTGTTCTGAAATTGCGTTAGGTAATGCAAGTAAATAGGGATATGCATGACATTTTGCAACCTAAAATACCAGCCATAAGTGATAATAAACACAAGTATATTAAAAATCTTTACAATATTTTTAACGCAGAAACTAATTAAAGTAATTTGATACCTCTCCCTGTGTTCAAATGAGGGGAACAGGGGGTGACCACATTTAGGACCTTACCCTATTTTTCGGCTGTTTTCCTTTCGATTTAATTTTGCAGCAACCGCAAAACATAATATTATCATGACATTTGTTTTGAAATAGTACCTAATGAACCTGTCTATAGTTGAATACCTTTAGCGAAAAAAAATACTTGATTAAAACCAAAATATTGAAAATTGAATTTAGCCATCTCGATTTTCAAAAAAAGTTAAAATGAAATTTTGACTAGGTCGAATTTTTGCACTTTCGATTTTGTAAGCAGGAACTTCAAAATTTTATTGTGAAAAGGGGAGAGCATAGGTTGTCAATTAAACCTAAATTTAAATTTTTGTAACAACTGGTTCAAAAACGACAGCCAGTGACCACATTTAGGGACCGTTCACATATAGGACGGTTACTACTACAACATACAATTCTCAAATTCTAAATGCATGTAATTAAGTGCTTACAATTAGAATTTTCTAAAATTGTAAACATGTGTCTTATTGCACGTTGCACGTATATAACGTAACATTTATAGTTTATAGTTGTTAGTGCAGTAGAGTTGGAAGAGATCACAAAAAGTTAAGATTTTTTTAATACTTATTATTCTATCAATATTATTGTTTTATAGAGGTAAAATGGGCTCCATACTCAATGAAATACTACAGGCTAAAGGTAAAGAACTAACTCAATCAAACAATAATTTATTGTTAAATAATAGTTAATAGTAAGTTAGTATCAATAATTTTGTATTTTATTTATTGTTTTAATTCGCTGCTTTTATTTTGATGGATCTTTGACCTTTTTTAGCACATGCAAATTTGGACGAGTTTCAAGATACTATCGGTAGAGTTGAAGGTAGAGTGGTGTCATTAAAAACTGAGCTGGTAGAGTCGCTTCACTCATGTTTTGTTCTCTGCGAAGCTGATATTGACCGCATTACCTCGTGGTCTTTAGAAGTGAAGTCAATTAAAGATCAAGTTATAGACCTTGTGGATCAGTTCAGTTCGGAAGTAAGTCCACAAAGTTTTTGATAATAACAAACTCGTTTTATTATGTAGTTACACTGCATAAATTTTTTAAATGGTTTTTTGTTATTATGTGTAGCGTGAAGCATTTGAAACGTCTACAACTGAAATAGACACCGTGGATTTTTCCTTAGAAAAGTCCCATAAAGATATCACTATCTTGACAGGCCTTGTCCAAGTTGTAGAGGATTTGGAGCGGGCAGAAGTAGATACAAACCCTTTGCAAGCCTCAGAAAAATTGAAGCGTTCTCTTTCAAATATTCGTAAACTTCTCACAGAATTTCAAAACCAAGAAGATCAGAAGTGGTTTCAACAGCTCGAGTCCACAGTCCTTGATCAGTTTGTTATTCTCTATCACGTAGTTCTCAAGGATTGGAATAGTAAATTTATATTCAAGAAGTACCAACTCTCTATCGACCACTATGGAAGCGATGTCAGCACAATGATTGACACGTTGCAGAATATTGATTACTGCGACCGCGTTTGGAGTCGATTTACGAGTCAGCTATGGACTGAAATTTTGTCCAAAATCTGTAGCCCTGACTTTCAGGTTAAGATTGTGAATCCTCCGCAGGTTCAGCTAGGTCGTCGATTGAACAGCGATAACACCTTGTCCTCTGTGGACAATGAAAGCGAAGATGTTCCATGTAAAGATTCTGGCTTGTACTCAACAATGTCACAGTCTGGAGGATATCTTCGGCTTCCCAACAATGCTACAACAATGCTGATAGACCAGACTCGTAGTAACCACGGTCATGACCCAAATTCGACCAAAACCTCAACAGCAAGTACTGTTTCAGCAACAGGGTCTGGTCTCTCCTATCAAAAAGGAAGGTGTACAATTTTAATTGAAAAGCCTGAAGTTCCCATTCGTAAAGTTAGACAAGTTTTCAATTCTATAATTGACGTACTTCGTGTTCTTGCTACATTTTTTCAAAACAAGGTTAGTTTCTGTGTTCGTTTTTCGTCGGTTTTTATTGAGCTCATTCCAGTGATATTTAATCAGTTTTGATTTAATTAATAGTTTTTGATTGATTTGATGGTTCAGTACTTTCAATAATGTAATCAATTCGGTAAATAATTAGTTTTAAAACCCTAATTTAGTAAATAACAGTAAATTTCAAATACATACCTTTTTTTATTGCTAATGTTTTGTAATTATGAAGCTTATGACCGATTGTGAATTTTCGCATTTGTTTTTATTATTAAAAATATAAATTTTAATTTTATATTAATTTTACAGCCACACCTCATGTCTACCATGGGCAGTGATATTGGGCCCCGTCTTTGCAATTCATTATCAACGAAATGCCTCAAAACATTAATTTTGCATAATTCAAATGGTGACATTGAGACGGTACGGGCGGACATTCAGGACTTGAAATCTTTTATTGAAAACCTCAATGAACTTGGTAATGGCGCAAGAATGATTTTTTTAATTAAAGTATCTATACGCACATACGTAGTAAATTACTTGCAAAATAAATTGCATTGCGTTATTAAGTTTCTTTGAATTTATCAAGCATTATATTAGGCCAGTTTACTGTACTTATTGGTAAAATATTCTTTTGATGTTGTTTTACTTAGGCTTCATTTTACCACAAGATGATTTAGAGTCCCTAGGAGAATTTCTCTCCAACTTTGAAATTTTATTTCGGAAGCAGCTCCGTGAGGACATTTGTACGAAAACAAGGGATTTTATACGAGCAGATGTGCTCAAAACTATGAGGTATGATCCACCGAAACCTGCTCGAAGACCTGACCAGAGTCAAAGGCATCTGATTAAGTCACCTTTCACTTTAGGAGAGTCAATGGAGATCAGGTAATGCTTTTGTTGAAACTAGTATTCATTAATTTAATATAATTATTGCTTCAGAAAACATAACCCACGTTTACATATCTGTCATTCTGAACTGATTTTTATTTTTACATTTTATTGCAGTGTTGCAATTTCTGACATGGTGGCAATGTTCAAAACACATTTAGAAACCCATCCGGATGATCTGTTTCTGCCTTCACATGCCTTCAATGTTTTCCTTGCTATCGTCACCATTCCTAAGCATGAATCGGACTCGTCAGATTTAATTCCCCTGCAAGCAGGTATTGTGATTGAATCTAAACAAATTATTTGAATTCCACTTGTAATTTGATAGATTTAAATTAGGTAGTAATTGTATTGCCTTAGGTAACTTAGATTACTTACTTAAATGTTTTTTATTGTAGCAATAATCCACAATAACTGCTGGTATCTCGCCCATCATGCCGGCGTAAGCTTTAAGTACTGCGAACATAATATTCCATTATTACGAACTAAAGCGGATCAAGGATTCTCATTTCTTATGAGGAGTATTCGGAGTAAATTAAATGCCATGATTGGAAATGCTATGTGTCGTTTGGAGGAAAAACTAGAATCGAAAGGTAATGTTTTAACTACTATTTTAAATTGTAATCATCAAGAACAATTGGCGCTTTTTGATTAAAGTATGTAAGCCGCTTAATATGTATAGCTATCCTTATTTACTAAATGTTTTTTCGGTCGAGTCAGAATTTAGTATTTTTAAATATGGCAATCGTAATGAAAATGTTTTTAAACGTATGTAGATGGTACAAAGGATTTTCTAAATATCTCTGCGGAACTCTCCCGCCTCAATGATATTTTTAAGCCTGTACTGCCGGCGTATTGTTGGAAGACTGCGTTGTCGCTTTTGGTCGATCATACTGTCAATGAGATGGTGACGAAAGTTCTAGCTTGGGATGATATCTCTGCAAATTTAGCCAGTGAAATGGCTGCTGCTTTCATCAAGTTTGCAGTAGAAACTTCACATTTATTTAAGGTATGTATAATATGTGACAATTTTGATGGCAGGCATCCATCATCATTGTTTAAAATTCTAGATTATTGGACTCGCATTATTGGAAATATTTTCGTACTATCTTTTGTTTTGTTGGACTTTTCACTTTTAATTTATTTTATATTGGTGTGCAGGGTGAAGCAACGTCAGTACGAGAAATCGATGCGTTAACATCTAAAGCCGTTAAGAAATGGCAGCGTTTCCGACTCCTCACATTTGTTCTCACTGCTTCCATGACCGAAATCGGAGACAAGTAAAACATTACAATTAACAACAACTAGTACTTGATACAATGTGCCTATTATATTATATATAAGGCGGATTTGTTGCACTCTTTCACAACATGGATACTTGCTTGACTTTACAGATGGGTTCAAGGTTGTGGTCCTCTGGCAATGGAATTCACAGGAGAAGAAATCCGAAAGTTAGTTCGTGCGTTATTCCAAAATACTGACAGACGAGCGAATTTCTTAGCGTCTATCAAATAAAGATTTAGCGGTTTTGATCAAACATAATATAATATAGGTACATATAATATATCACATATCATGCCTATTAAAATCCTATTTTCTGCATGCCTTATGTCCAAGCCCAATGAACCTGTGTTAAATATATTTTATTCATAGTTAAATAAAATGCCGGATAAAACAGTTTCATCACCATCATGGACAAACACGTTTTGCGTGTTTCCAAAATGAGCCTCGATTTTATTATTTAATAAATATCAGTTTCAAACATTTTTGGATTTTATGACGAAAGTCTTTCTAGTTGTAGGCAAGAGCAAATATTTTTTCATAGAGGATAACGATGTTGTTATCCAGTTAATTAGACAGATTCGCATTGAATATATTACACATTATATATAATATATTTATACTGGTACTTATGTACATCGAACAAACAAAATCAAGGCTGCCTCGCGCCTCGGAAACATATGAAGAGAAATTAATTTTATTGATAATATTGTGTAATTAGTAGATAGATGAAATTAACGAAACATTTCTAGTCTCCTTTCTTAAGGTATTTCTCAGTTCGCTGACGCAGCCGAGCCTTTTGCTCCTTGTCTCTCTTCAAGTTCGCATAGGCGATTTCCTTAAACTGCTTTAGAAACTGTGGCGGAATATCTTCGAATTTCAAGGAGATGAAGAAACTTCTAAAAGTTGTAAAATAAATACAAATAGTTCTGAAAAACCCATACAAAAGATATTTTCGTGTCAAAAGGTTTAAATTAATTCAGTTGAAAATACTGACTTTTTGAATATTGAGGGTAGAATCACGTAAATGGTTTCCAAGTACGAGTCGCCCCCAGTAGTGACGGAGGGTTTATTAAAGATTTTGTCTAGTCTAGTCTTCATCCGAACGAAGATTTGGCCACATTTGGAGAGAAGAAAACACTCGAGTGTGTAGACGGTCGAAAGTCGATTAGATAAATCTATAGCATCTGCTTTTGGCTTCAGTACCTGTAACAGAGAGATACATTAGGTATATGATACATACAGCTTTTGCAAGCTAATAATCGTCTACTATAAGAAGCACAGTGAGACATTTCCTATGATTTTATATTGAATATGACTCATTTTGCTTCTTAACAGACGATGTGGAATTCGAGATATGGGGGCGGAAAGCTTGTAGAATTGGATGCAAATATATACGCAATTACAAGCAATTAATGTAAAGGTCATGAGGTGCAATTATTACTATATAAGTACTTGTATAGGTACATAGCATAACGCCTCTTAAGATACAAAATACCTGTGTCCGAATGTGCTTAAATCTTAAAAGCAATGTGACGCGTATCCTTTAAGCTGTTAAAGAACATAATGTTTTCCCATTTTTCGTTCGTAAGATCCATTAAACGAACTTTTTAGTATTGTGTCAAAACTCATATTTATCCACTTTTTTAAAAACATACATAAAATAAGATTTTTGCACTTTTCAAAACATGCAAAACCTTATTATAGGTTTGGTCCTACGGTCCTCAAGAAGTCAGTACAAAGCATACATTACCTGTTCTCAACTGTTCCTGAAATCTAGTAGGCAAACTATGGGATTATCTAAGTCCATTTATGTATATTGTAACATTAACAAGAAATAACCATTGTATAACAAAGTGCTGAAAGTATACTGAGTCTGCGGGCTATCCTCGGTGGAGGACAGCGTCAATTTATAGTGTTAATGAATTTGTCTTTACATAAAGTTTTCTAACATCAAAACCTTATTTGACACTTTTTAAAAGCACGCAAAATCTCATTTTGCTTATTACCAAACGTGCAAAACTTGTTTTAACTTTTTCTGAAAACATGCAAAACTTCCCTATAGACTTTTGGAAATACCCCAAACCTCTTTCTACATTTTTCAACGCATGAAAAACCTCATTTGTCTATCTACCATAACAAATCTACTTACAAATCTTGACAGAACACGTTTTGAAAATGAAAAACTGCCATTTCCCCCTTTTCAAATCACGCTAAATGTGGTAAGAATGTGAAAATACTGTCTTTTTTTAGAGTTTAAGGATATGCGTCATTTTGCATCTGACCCCATTTCCCACGCTTAAGCAGTATTGTATTTCGTAAGTAAGCAGTATTGTAACTACCTCAATGTCTGAGACGGCGTAGCCGATGAGGAGATTAAAATATAGCGTCACGATAATAATCATAAATATCAGGAAGCAGAAGACGCTGATGATATCTGGAAGTTCCAAAGATCGTTTCAAACTCTCCTCCAAGTGATCCTTTGCATTAAGCTCTCCCGTTCCCATCGCAGCCACTATTGCCAGCAGTACAATTACAGACGATGTATTGCTCTACAGATACATAGATATGCACAACTTCACACCTTGTAAATGAAAATTGCATAGATCATAAATATTATTGGTAATAAAGCAATCTATTTGCAACCAAACCATATATTTACAGAATCCCATATCTTTATACCTTGAATAAAAGTGCCCAGAAGATGAGGGAGAATCCCAGAAACCAGACGAAGAAGACTGGCATGTGTGGAGTACAAGAACAGACCACCTATGAAAAATAATATTAAATCAAAATAAGGATTGTTGGGTAGCATTTCTATTTTATTTTTGAAACCACCTCTTGCCTTTTTCAGAGCAGCTACTTGCTGTCCAAACGCTGGGGTTTTTCCCAATTGAAATATCATGAGCGTCGTACTGAGGACAATGCCGACCGTAGAAATGACAGCAACCTGCTCCGGATCTCCAGCTTTGAGCAGGCCGAACTGAATAAAGATCAAAATGATGAAACTAATCTGGGCCAGATTCTCAAACGACAAGTAGGCTCGTCTTAGGACACAAGCACAGTACACTTCCTTTACGGCTGGTAGAATCGTGACGAAAAATAGGATCGTCCATAGGATGTGAACCTGACACAATCTTTGATTCAGCATGTCTGTATTATCAGATTCACTTCCTATTTCCAGCACTTTTTCATTCTTCAAGGCCACAATGTACAAGTTCAGTTGAACGAAGGCAACTGCATACACGAGAAGCCAGAGGCTCTAAATTTAGTCAATAAAAAATCATTACAATTTAATAAATTGATTCATTTTTGCATCTTTAAATAAGAGTCAAGATCAAGTGCGCACCTCCAGGATAAAAAAGATCCAAAAGAACCATTTCAATCGATCCCATTTCATTGTCAGGAAGAGCTTAACGAGTGGATGCAGAAGCAAATTGGCTCCCCACTTCTCAACTTTGAGAATGTAACTCAAGAATTCCGTCTCTGGACTTTTTGCCCGAAGAGCGCTATCAAAACATTCTGATTCTCCCTCATGAATAATCTTGTATTTGCTCTCCCCCTCAACTTCATTGCCTATAACACCATCGCCATTCTGCTCACTTCCCTTGTCTGCTGCCCCTATCACCGTACGTCGTATCCCTATCATTGGACTACATAAGGTAAAATAATTCAAAATATGAAAAGAAAAAGTATTCTACTATTATAATCAATGATTTAAATAATAATTAGTAATCGAAATAAAAACTGTCATTCAAATGAAAGTGCCTCACCCACAGTTGACACGGAATTCATTATTGTCCTGGTTAAATCGAACTGCACGGTCGTAAACTTCTTCGAGTGCATCCGGTACCTTCTGGCAGATGAGAGTGAGGGCATCGGTCCCCTTCAGGGATCTGTAATTCCATCAATACAGTATTTACATGTAAATCTATTCTTATTTGCTAAACTGACAGTGAAACATAAAAATACTTACATTGTTTAGACAAGGCTTTAAAATTTGAAAAACCCGAAAATATAAATTGTAGTTCATAGTTTGCATTGTGAAGGCCCCGAAATCATCACTCCAAAGAAAATCGACACAAAAGAAGAATTTAACAGTCTGAAAGGGTGCAAGACACTAAATTAGCTCTTCCAAAAATACAGAGAAGGTTACATTAGCACCAGATAGGAAGAACAATAGATAAAAATCCCAAAAAAATAAGATAGGATAGCTTATCTTGTAGTTGTACGTGTGTACATACATAGAATTACGGAGCAGGTACAAAAAGGCGAGGTGCATATACTTACTTTGCGGCTAAGTTTGCATTTCTGTCGATAAGATAAGAGATGACCTTTGTTGCTCGGTTCTCAACGGCCAGATGGAGGGGACTTAATTTTCCAGGCAACGCATAATTTATAAAGTAAGAGTTGTCCGTGTCGTCGGAATTTAGGTTGACTTGTATGCTTTCACACAAAATTTCAACACAATTCAATGACATTTCCGGATTCCCTGCAAAAACAAATACCTAAATACATGTTTTTCCTAATCAGTTAATGAATGTGTTGGACAGTACACAGTCAGGGATTATTATTGTATTTAAGCTGGCCGAGTGCCGAATACTGGGGGTCCAATTCGGCCGAATCATTCGGATTTTTGTCCAAGTCAGCCGAATCCGACACCCGAATGGTGGTCCAAGTTGGCCGAATGCCGAACGAAAGATCCAAGTTAGCCGAATGCCGAATGGTCCAAGCTGGCCGAATCCGAATACCGTTCGGATGGTCGTGCAAGCTGGCCGAATGAAACATGCAAGCTAGCCGAATGCCGAACAAAATGTATAAGCTAGCCGAATACATTCGGGTAAAGTTGGCCGAATCATTCAGATTTTTGTACAAGTTAGCCGAATGAAAGTTTTTAAAAACTTTTTTCATAAACTAATTTTTTTTCACACTGAGGTCTAAATAGAGTAATCCCAAAGCGGATTTGCACTAAAAACAATATTCTACGCCCAACTATGAATCACACATCATTTTTAGTGCTCTTATTATATTATGAACATTTCAAAAATCAAACATGCTAGTAACAGTTACCGTCCTTTAAGTAGTCACTCTCCTAGTGGGGGTCACTGGCTTCCGCTTTGGTTCATATAGCTACCAAAATTAAAGTTTGGTTCAATTTTAAGCCATTCGGCTCACCTTTTCATACTATAATTTGGAAGTTTCTGCTTAAAAACTAAAAGCCAACAAAACTATTTTAATACTGGCAAGAAAACGAGATTGTTGAAAAAAAATACCTGAGTGAGATAAATCAGTTTAGTTAAGTTTTTGTGAAACATAAATCGCTCCGTAAGATGCAAAATGACGCTTATCCAAAACGTTTTTAAAGCAAAATGACGCGAGGGGAAAACTTAAGATGCGAAATGTCGCATATCCATTGGCACCCTATCCATTCCCCTTTTTACCATATAATTTGGAAGTTCCTGCTTAAAAAATTAGAAGCGTAAAAATTCGACAAAACAAAATCCTATTTTTCTTTTTTCAAATGCAAAATAAATAGCTAATTCAATTTTCAATATTTTGGTTTAAATCAAGTCTTTTTTTTCGCTGAAGATATTCAAGTGTAGACAGGTTCTTTAGATACTTTTCGAAGACAAAGAGCTTGATTCTTTGTTTTCTTGTTGCTGGCAAATTAAATCGAAACGAAAAATGGGGTAATGTCCTAATGTGATCACCTCCTGTTTCACTCATTTGAACAAGGTCAGAGGTGTAAAAATGAGTTAAATAGTTTCTGCTTGTACAACAGTGCAATGATACTTAATATACAAGGTAACCCAAATAATGCTTTTTATTGAGGCAGAATAATGCTTTTAAGCAACCACCATAATGCTTTATAAAGCTGTATTTTGTCCCGAAAATGCTTTATAATGCTTTATTTTGCGACAAAAATACTTTATAGTGCTTTAATTTGCTACAAAAATGTTTTATAATGCATTATTTTGCCCTGAAAAATGCTTTATTATACTTTATTTTGCCGCAAAAACGCTAAAAGGTTTTAAAATCAGTCTGTAAGAATCAAAATGTTTACAATTTGAAATTGTTGGTCCTAAATACTGAATGTTTAAAGTCATGTCTACCTGTC
>JAQFZC010007849.1:0-10780 GCA_034695205.1 Dicyrtoma fusca | reverse complement strand
TTTTTTCATCGTCCAGCATTTTTGGGAACATTTTTTCCGGGAACATTTTTTCCGGGAACATTTATTCCTACAACCCTTATCACATATAACCTAAAAATATTCAAACTACTACTGTAATTTGTACAATGAATTGATAAACTTTAAGAATACATACTCACATAATTAGTCACTAATGAACTTAGCTTACAGTACTGGAACTTAAATGTAAATAACTTAGGATATGCAAATGTTTTTAAAAGTGAACAACCTATTGTAACAGGAAACGTGCGGTTCACTTCACTTCATGATTACCTACTTGTCAATCACCGAGAGTGTCGTAATACATAATACCTTTGGATCTGGATAGTTTAGCGCAAAAATAAATCCATTTGTATCGATTTCCTTTGCACCAAGACAAAACATTATCCCCTGTGTATGTAGTAATCACAGGTTTTTTATGGCTTATCGCTATTAGTATTTAATACCTATATACTATAAATAATGTAACAGTTAGCAACAGCAAGGAACTAATTGCTCAGACCTCAGCAAAAGTTCTTCCCAGTTGTGCACAAAGTCATTTAAGTAGTAGTACTCATAATTATTATTATTACCATTCCTATGACAAACTGTATAGTTAATTAGTTTCCTCGTAGGTAAATGCACCAGTAGGAGTACAGGTATGTTTAATAAAACTAATGTAGGTATAATAATAGCATAAAAGTATCTCTAATATTTTAATAACACAGACAGTAACTTACTGTGTGCTGTGGGACTCAGCACTGAATAAGAATTGTGTAACTGTACAATTTGTAACTTGTTTGTTTCATACTACTTTCATCGTATGTAGTATATACATAGTATTTACACTGTAACTATAAAACGTATGGCATTTTAAAACAAAAAATTGAACTAGCATGCATTATTTAACAGAGGTATACAACCTGTTTAAAAAAAAATCCCTAACAATTTTATTTCTGTAACCGTATCCATTATTATCAATAAAGTACCTAGTTAAATTGAAATAAACTGTGAAATAAGTAGAGGATGATTTTTCAACTCAATACCACTGTACGTAATGTAATTGTTAACTTGAATAATAATTGGATTTGTTGCAGTACATTGAGTATCAACAAAATCCACTCTCGCTCATGTAGATAACAGATAACATTATGGAAGCCCGGAATAAGAACGAAGCATTTCAAAAGAGTTTATAATCTTCTAAAGATTGATCTGCAATGGAGCAAAACATTATCCAAAGAGTAAAATCTCCGAATTTAAACAACTATAAGGTTTACCAAAATGAAGACATGCATTGCATACAGACTTTAAAAACTACACGAATAGCTGCATGAAATAATTGTAAAACTGCAAAACGTAAATATTTTATATTCGAGACCTATATATGTTTATATAGTTTATATAAATACTTATGCTTGAATCCTGCTTTAATTTTCCCTGGAACACATTTTAATTTACAAATGACAATGCGAGTTGTTGAATGCTGCAGCTGACTTGGATTTAATAGTATGACTGATGAGAGTAAATTATTCGAGACTAACAGATAATTATAGCCTAACATTATTGATGAAGTGTGCGCCAATTCGTCACGTCAACGCTGTTACTTACATACATCTTTGCATCGACATCCCTATCAAACAGCTGTCAACAAGTAGGTATGTAGGTACTTGCTATATTCGGAGTAAAATCTCCAAACCATACTAAGAAGTCAATAATATATCCGAATAATATTTTAAATACAATAAGGAAACAGTAGGTAATTATTCTCCTCGTTCACAAACAACCAGAACCCAGAACTACTACTGCTACGCTCGCTACAGACAGTCGATAGTCTAATTCTAATTTATCTAGCACACACGAATAAGTTACCTACACTCCAGGTTGCATATATTATGGAGCTCCTTCGATCCCTTTCCCGTAAGGAGTATGACCAAAAGCGGATGAACGTGTACACATCATAACTACATACATATTGTGCGATGTACTTAATCACCTTACCTAATTATTGTAACAACTTACAATGTTAAGTCAACAGTCAATCTCACTCAAAATCTGTACCCAGTACAGAGTAGAATCATTACAGTAGTATTATATAACAACTACATATCCTTTCTAAACGAGTAATTAAATGTAATGTAATGCTTTTCAATGATTGTTATAGTCTAAAAGAGCCACTAGTAATTTCAATCTCGTTTCATGAAAGATTATTAAATTTCTTTTCCTTGTTGCCCTCAGTGTTTATTGATCAGATACTTATGTATGTACCTACTTCTAGTTTCAATGCACCTATTTGTTTCACCTGCATCAGTGTTTCCAATATTTCCGATATTCAATACTATAATACCTACCTAATTACTAATTACGATCTACCAAATACATATCCCGCACTAATTGTGCATCACGCGTCAAATTTCATCTGTTTATACAGTTAGGTACGCCACAGTAGTACCAGTACACTGAAGAACAATTCAGTACATGTAGGTATGTACAAATAATAGGAATAGCAACTATCAAAATACATACATATATTATTTTCTAAATCCTAAATGAGCGTGTTATTCTGAATTGTCTAGATTTATTCTAGTAATAACATACTGTATGTATGTGTATGATTAACATCTTCAAAAAATTGGAGCATCCGCTTCGCACATAATGTTTTATAAACCCAATGTGGTTACACATTGCGATTATAAAATTCACTGGGATATTTCTGATTTAATGGCTGCTGTCTGTGTGGTTGCTGTATTTAGTAAAGTAGTATGTTGTAATAGTATACACATTTTTTTTAACAAGATAGCTAATTTAAATATTATGATTCTATAATAAAGCTAGCAAGTGCCACACTCACAGCCCTTACAAATCATGTTAGTTAACAATAGGTGACATTTTGTAATTTTGTAATGATTGTAATACACATTCAGCACCACAAAGTGAATATATAGTTGCAACGAGTCTGTATTTAACATAATTTGTACATTAGACTATACCTACACGCACCTAAAACACGACTATCTGTACGCTACGTAGGTTTTACCTAGCCAACCTACACAATGCAATATATTTGCGTACATTTTATTTCGTAAATTCGTAGTTTTCTGGTCTCCCTCTACTTTAATTGACTGCAAAAATTAAGTATAGTATATTATAGCCTGCTGTCACTTCATTTACAAAGAAGATTACAATATTATGTTCAGAATAAACTGCCTTTTTCTTAATTTGTGAGCGGATACCCAGTTTGAAAGGTCGTAGTGTACCAATCAACAAACTACCTATATTATGCATACGGTATACAGACACAACAGGAGTGAAACTCACTATTATTCGGGCCAGTGTTCGTCTAATTATTATACATGATTTCTACACGCACACACGTTTCATTACTACAAAACTACACGTACTTACAAAGAAGCCTTTCAAATACTGCGGGATGAATAATCAAGACCAATCTAATGAAAGCTGACGAGTTATGTAATGACAGAAGTTGGCAGTTAAGTTACCTACTTTAGATTCAAGTAGTCGTTTTGTACTTGAATATAAATACATATATACTTTTTTTATACCGTAATAACATAACAGAGCCACAAGTGGACCTCCACTTTGACTTCGATGAAAAAAAGGTCACATAAAGAAAAACCCCTCGGATCCCTAAAAGTGTTTCTCAAAATATCTTTTGTAACACCAAGGGAAGACTTAAGACTAAGACTCACGACGGACAAATGAATATAATTGTGTTGCAAAGAATCATTTTATACTTCCTACTTGTGGGAAATTAACATGCTTGACACAAAGCCAAAAAGGAAGAATATGGAGACAAATTCAAATAAAAATTCCACAAGACTACTAAGTAATACTAATAAGAATGATTTCAATGGTTATGTGCAGGAGCACACTGCAACTATAAAATCTCCACCAAAGGTAATAAAGGGGCAGTTAAACGAAATGTGGATGTCGAAACGGACAGCGTAGAAAAAAACTCCTTTGAATGGTTTGGTAAATGTGAAACCGAGGTACTTGCTCCTCATAAAAATGTCTTTAAATTGAACATTCATAGCACCAGCACTATACAAGTATGTAGGCGGGGAAGTGCAAGATAGACACTGACAAGACCCGAGTTTAAATATTTCTTTTCTTCTTCTTGTACAATGTAACACTGAACGTAACTACAGAGAAATACAGTCAAGTATATGTCGTAGCACTAACAAAATTATTTTATAGGTCGACTTATTGCTTAAAGGCCGAAGCTTTTCTACTTGGAATGAGGAATCCCGGAATGTGTTGGCAACTCGTCGTCATCTGCAAATTTCTGAAGTCGTTCTTGAAACTCGAGCTCAATTTTGTTGTACATCTGTTTATTTCACAAAAAATAGACAATATATCAGAGAACAAGGAAAGACGAAAAGTATAGGTTTTTTATAAGGCTTGAAAAATAAATAAAATAATAAAATAAAATGGAAATAAGGACAAACGAAGCTATGACTTAAATAGGTACTTGCAGTAAGGGACTGACCTGGTCTTTTTCCTCTTTCAACTGTTGAAAAATTTCATTATGTTTAGTTTCAAGTTCTGTTCGATGCTTACTGTACGATTTGAAAGTTTTCTCTCGTTCTTGAACACCCTGTTCGATAAGTCGTGCTTTGATTTCTCTCTTCAGTCGATCCACTTCATTTTTATCCTTCGTCAACTTGGACAGTCGACGCGATTCATCTTTCCGGCGATTTTCAATATTATTCATGATCTCAGCATTTTCCTTCTCTTCCATTCCTTTGAGAAGACTTAATTGCCGAGCTTGGGCAGTCTTGATTGTCTTTTCCATCAGAGAGAAGAGCTGGAAGGAATGCACATAATAAATAAGGGCTATGCGCTATACTTTCGTTTCCGTATCAACATATTCATTCCCTGTTATACGCTATACATTATTAATCACAACCATACATATATGGGGACGGATCACCAGCCGCAAGTAAAACAAACAAATCCAAAAAGGGAAAAAAATCGACTTGCTTCTCGAGTCTCGAACTAAAACTGTTATTGGCCCTTCAAGATGTTACAGTTGCAGACAAAAGTCAATATTTTATACGCTACAGTTATTTACCCACAATGCTTGTCTTCCCCTAATCTAAATTGGGAAATAAAAATAATAGTTTCTATTCCAACTTAACTTACCTCATCACATCCTTTTTCGGAGATGTCTTTTTCTATAATGAGTTGCTCGTGAACAAGACTCTGGGAAGGAAGCGAATCTTTTTTCAATAAGGATACCTCCCTGTAAAAACAAAAAAAAAACTTTTAGTGTGCGTAGTTACATTTCAATTTTCTCGTCATGTTCATATATCAACAGTAACCGTTACTACATATCACTAAAGATCGTAGAACTCGCGAAGCACCAATGGATGGACTTTGACAATTTTATCTGTATAGCTGTAAACGGAATTTACTGACAAGATAAATGTATCTATCAGTTAACTAAAATGGTTATAATTACCGAATCATTAAAAGTTAGACGGTAACATTTTTCTTTTTTTTTGTCTTGAGCAAGACAAATGATAAACCAGTTCAGCCCGCATTTGAACCAACATCATTAATCATGTATGCTCGAAAATAAGGACCTTAGGACTTTTCTACATGGGCAATAACTTGAACTTCTTGAAGAAAAATAAAGCAACAGAGCCGAAGAGAGAAAGGAAAGTATAAAAATAATAAAACAGATGTGTATACCTACACACAAACATTCGGGGTTGGAGAAAAGAAAAGTATAAAAAGTGTTACGAGAGAAACTTACAAATTTTTCTGTGAAAGTTTTTTGACTAGCTTCACATGACTCTTTTTAAATTCTTTTCTTGGAGCTTTCCGGTCCTTCTCATGCTTCTTCCTGAGAGTGTCAATCTTTTTCTCAAGCTCAGCCTTCTTTTCCCGTATAACCTTTAATTCCCAAAACTTTTCTAGTGGTTCTGGTTCAATCATCCCTTTGGCTGCATCCATATAATTCGTCCCTGATGAACTTGAAGGACGGGTTAAAGTTGGACGACTTCCTGGACTACCACTATTAGGTCCACTACAACCTGCAGGCCAACTCGACGGATCCCCTCCACCAAGTCCAAGTCCAGGTCCAGGTGATGGTCCAGTCACACTATTCTTTTTAGATGATTCATCGAAAGAGTCAGACTTGCCACCGGGGAGCACAAAGGCGTCACCCCCACTTGAGGGGGGACTATATGACACTGCCGATGGATTGGCTGGGTGATCCCCACGGAATTTTCCAAGATATGATGGATTGCGAAAAAATTTATTTGTTAATGGTTCACTATCCTCATTGAACTCGTCGGGATTATCATCTTGAAGAACACTAAGTTGTTGAGCTCTTTTTTCCTTCTCATTGTGATACTTAATAGGATTTGCGAGAGCATCCGCAAAATCTGCAAAGCCATCTGGTACAAAGTCTTTAACACGAACCAGAAGAAATATCGTAGCTGAGTTCAAAGGTTGCCCAGCTTCATTCCGAAGCATTACGTGCCGATAACCAGGTCGAAGACCCACCACAGGAAGTACACGATGTCCAATCATTTTACCTGACTCCTCACAACAAACAATCCGAATGCACGCCAAGTCCGGCAGCACAACTTTTTTGAATTCAAAAGGCTCTTCATCATACACCGGATTGATCCCATTAGCTGGTACCATCTTAGTTTTAAATTTCTTTCGAACCGTGTCCGTGGGAAGGCCGTACATTTCTACTTCCACATAGGTACCCACCCGCTTGTCCGAGAGGAATTGACCTGATATTACCTGCAACGAGATCCACAAAGTAATCACGGCATTCATACGCAATTAAGCCCAGTTGCAAAAACAACGAAGCAAAACAAGGGAAAAGCAATCCCATTCGTGCCTGGCTAATATCCAATACCATACGTTATCATCACCGGTATCAATACGTCCGGAGGTAGGCTTCGTTCTGTTCACTTGGAAAGACATAAAGTCCCGACTTACTTAGACCAGCGACAGTATAATCTTAGTTAAAACTAAGTACCTACCACCATTGCACAATAAAGTTACATTGGTACTTCCCAGACCCATGGATTCATTCCATTATATAAATTACAAAGATTTGGACTCACGCCATGAGACATGGCCATAAGCCACGGAGTAAAAATTCAATTATAATCTCCGCTCACACAGTGACTGTGACTGGAAGTCCTGTATTTTCAGAAGTAGGTACCTAGATACTTAATTCTGTTTAATCACTCCCGTCAACCCCGAAACTAATAGCTTAACGTTAGTGTTCGTACGCTCATTCGACTCACACATCTCCATCTGTGTAGCAAGCAGACTGTCTCTTCTATCGTAGGGCTTGCTGTGGTGATATCATATGAAAGCGGAGTTGATGTTACAAGTAGATTTTTGTGTTTATTCAAGTTCTGCTTTACCTTAATAGTGACACTTCCAGCAATTATCCCATCAACGGTAGACTCGGCGAAAGGATCAAAGCGTCTGTGTTTTATTCGCATAAACTCGGGCTTCAGCAAATACCCGCATTGATTATTTAGCTCGAAAATACCCAAGTTTAACTGCATGGCCAAGTCTGGAATGAAATGAAACAAAAGGAGTAAATTGATTTTTCTTCTCTAAAAACTTTCTGTCTGTCTATCTCCCCTCCTCTCTCTCTCTCTCTCATACACACTCTCTGCTCAATGAAGCCTGATAAAAGAGCGATAAACCTAATCGTTTTGTCAACCAAACACATTTCCACTTTCCTACACTTTTACGTTTTACTACTTCTACTCGTTCTCTTTTTTTCTCTGCCAGTATACACCCCATGACGTAATTTTCCAGCTTTTACCTTTGTATTCAGCTCACACAGAGCTATTGAAGAACCGTATGGAAAATATTAACTTCCATTAAAAGTTTTATTGAAAATACAGTCAGAGTCTTAGGTCTACATCTTTAGCTCACTAATGGTAATGGTAATGGTACACCGGGCACAAAGCCGATCTAATCAAATATTGATTGACACCCTGTCTCCTCCACGGCAAAAACTCCTGGTCCTAACCGTTTCCAAATTATTTCGCAGGCAGTACTACTACCTACCTCTTTCGTACATGAAGCTGCCTCAGATCAACACTCCATGAACTACCAACCCTTCTAGAGCAGAATGATTTCCATGATAAACGCATCCGAGAGAAGTACTACTAGAAAGTATTATTAAATGCATTCTTGTATTCAACGTCACGTCATCAGCCCCTTTCCTTATATACATAACATGTAATTTACTTCAACTTTTCCATCTTAGCCTAAATATAGGAGCGAATGGGGTAATAAATATACGCGAAAGAATCGATACTGGTCCGTTCACGGATGGAAGTCCCTTTGAATTCCTTTCAAACTTTAAATGTCAACATATCCATTCACAAATCAATAAACAATCTTAAGTGAGAACTGAATGAACGTTTAGCGAAAATTACAAGGCAACGTCTTAAGAGACGGATGAAAAGGCTAAAATTCGGAAATTCCAACTCTTCCATTACAACTTTCATGTAAGATTAAGACTTCACAGCCCCATTCAATGAACTCACCCATAGTTTGGTAGTTGAGTGCAACCAACTGGCAGCCAGCATTCCAAAAAAGTTGCGGCGTAAAATTTGATGAGTCAACCCGGGTTCCTTTGGGATAAATCCTGGATAGCTGATGCTTGTTATAGTTTACAAATTCTACAGGCCGTTCCTTGAGGAGTGTCATAGCTTGTTTCTCATCAAACGATGACATTTCATAGCTCTTGTTCTTGTCTGTAAGTAAACAAAAAACAATCATCAATTAGCTTCCCTGTCTTTTCTTCCTGGGCCATGCGGGACTTCCTTGTCACAACTTATTCTTTGATATCTTACATCGTTTCATCTACAGATACGCGCAGTCTAGGTAAAACTTCCTCCAGACACAAAATAAAGGTATCACGATCACGTACTTACTGCGGAGTGCAGACTACGACAAGGATGTAAACTGTGTCACACACCTATACCTACATTTGGGTTCTACATAAATAAACTGTCAAAATCTTTTCAAGACAATCTTCCCAGACACACGGAGGCATATGTTGCTCCAAAGGCACTACTGTATATACCAGGTAATGGTGATGGAACCGTCCTGTCTGATAGTTGACAGAAGATTCAAATCTTGACTCGACTTTCTTTTACCTTTGCTACCCCAACTTGACAAACTCAAACTCTCAGCTATCAACAATGTATTGTACTTGTATGTAAGTATGTAACTATGTATGTATAGATAGATCAAATCATGCATAACAAAAAGTGAATAAATTCAATGAACTCAAAACGCATTCGGTATGTACAAAGTAAATATAACATATATGTACATAGATACTTACTCCTTGAGTATTCAAAGGACGAAAAATGAACAGGTTGAACATAATTGACAAGTGCGGAAATTTCTGCTCCTGCCTCTGACTCCTTCCCCGCCGTTCCTTTATCACTCTGCGATTTATCGATATTTTTCACATCATCTGGCTCTGCACTGTCGTCATCTTCGTCCGAACTCATCGAATCATCTTCATCTACCAGAGCTGGAAGTATCATACGTGGAAGGGATTACATCACTATACTAAGAGTATACTTACTACAACTACTAAAACTTGGTAGGTATTACAGGAAAATTACATGGACCTTCGTCATTTCATCAATTATTTATACCTCATTTCTGAAATATACCCTCTTCTAAACGTTCCGCAAAAATAATGTAATTTTCCAAATTAACAGGTCATAAACAAATGATGAAATGACCAAAAGTTTCTGTACTCCAGACTCCAGTGTATATTACACAAAGCAAATGAAAACGTATGATTGCATGATACAATTATGCAGACACAATAATTAATTTTTCATACAATGATTCCATTTTGCACCGTGTAAGTAAATGTAATTGTGTAAATTGAATTTCATACTGCTGTTAACATCCTCATTTTCCACACTGTCCTTTGAGTCATCTTTCGCAAGAGGTGGAGGTGATTCACCACCATTTTCCGGAATAATGGATTTACTCATTTTCTTTTGTGGCTTCTGTTTATGATGATGATGTTTTTTCTTGTTCTTGATAATTATGCGCCGCTTGAGTAATGACGGGGGTGGAAGGGCAACACCAGGCTCAACCTGTAAATTTGAAAAAAGGAAACGTAAAAAAAAACAAGAATTTTATAGCGACATCAACTTCATCTGCATATCGTCGGTAAAGATGCATTGTGGCGTCTATACCTACCTACCTACCCACATATATTTAGACAGTAGACTGTCGGCGTGTTGTTTCTTTGCTCAAACACTTCCATGACAGATTTTAAGTTAAAAAGGTCCTGGATTAAAGGGTTCCAAAAAAAATTGCACGATGATTGTAGGGTCTTGGGTAAAAGAAGCTCAGAGTCTACAGGGAAAAAAAACTCCCGTGTGCCGAACCAGACATCAAAATCAAAATATTGTATAATAATGTAGGTGCCTAGGTATACATACTTTTACCACTTTATAAATTCACTGCATTTTTGAAAAATGGTTGGTTTCTTTCCGTTCTTTGAGCACAATCACGCCAGTGCATATATGTATTTATTTACTGAAATCCCATTACAGAAATTAAAATTTTAATGCCCCTGCAATAATGCGATAAATGTAGTGACTGTCTTTTTGTTAATTTTATTGTCAAGCACTTTATTTTTACACGGTATCTATATTTATTTTTGGATACGATTATTGACAAAGTATTATAATTTCAACTTGTGTGAATTGAATTCAGTAAA
>JAQFZC010007848.1:0-10781 GCA_034695205.1 Dicyrtoma fusca | reverse complement strand
GTGTTATTTACTAGTTTTGACCTTTTTGGAAAAGTGTTATTTACTAGTTTTGACTGTTTTGAAAAAGTGTTATTTACTAGTCTTGATCGTTTTGAAAAAGTTAATTTATAAAATTAAACACTTTTGTAAAACATTCTTTCGATGGTTCGCCAGTTGCGAATAGGTTAACATTTCCGGGATTCAAACCCGGGAATTTTCTAATGCTATGAAATAGACAATTTATGTTTTCAGTATTCCGACAGATAAGAACTTAAAGCACGCGGATTGTAAATCACAGTTTTATTCCGAAGGTGCAGGTAGTTAGTGCTCAAATGAATTAAATTACAATTTATAATGGATATAACATGTTAACAATCATTTTATCCTAAAACATACTCGGGTACGTGTTTCTTTTAGGCCTCATTTTGCATCTTACACCAACACGAATTTTATCCGGACAAAATAGCAAACTCACATTGTAGGCTGTCCATCGGTAATATTATTATTGTTGTTATTTAATCAAATCGTAAAATCTTTCATAGCCGATCTGTAAATACGACATGGTAGGGCTGGGGCTCCATGGCTGGTCCAGCCTTAGACTCCACAGAAACGTTTAAACTATCCTGGGCAAGCTTAACGGTAAATCGTTGAAAAATATTTGTTATAAACAAGAATAATTCGTCCCTTGCCAGCGTTTCTCCCAAACATTGTCGCTTTCCCAATGAAAATGCCATGAAATTCTCTGATTTTTTAACTTTTTTCCCATCCTGGTTTAGAAATCGCTCTGGGTTGAATGTCTCTGGGGAGTCCCATAGGTCCTTGTTGTAGTGGACGTGGTACTGATTAGCAGTGACCCAGGTCCCTTTAGGGAGATGGTAACCATGGAAATCTATGTCCGCCGTGGTTGTGTGCATCACACCGAAGGGAACGATAGTGGAGTAGCGCAGGATCTCTAAAATTGTGGCTTCTGTATACGGCATGCTAAAAAATACAAAAGATCATCACTTCTTACAGTTTCTCTTTCTTTCATTGATAAATTAGTTTTTGCACCTTTTAAAAAGACGAAAAACATGGATGTATACATTTTCAAAACCACAGATTGCACATCTTGAAACAGCCAACAATCGAGTGACACTTTTGAAAAGTATTCAAAATCTCATTTCCAAATATTTCTAACATTTCGATAGCTTGATTTAAACTATTTCAAATATTCAAAACCTACATTTGTGTTTTTTCGAAAGCTTCTTAACCTTGATTTGTATTTCTTCGGAAGTTGCAAAACCTCAATCAACGCTTTTTCAAAACATTCAAAACTTCAATTTACACTTTTTAAAATCATTCGAAACCTCAATTTAAACGTTTTCAAAACATTCGAAACCTCAATTTGAACGTTTTCAAAACATTGAAAACCTCAATTTACTTTTTCAAAAAATTTAAAACCCCAAGTTAAACTTTTTAAAACATCCAAAAGATTGCTTTTTTAAACAAGAAAAAGCTCGATTTACATTTTCTCAGGACAATTCAAAACCTAAATTTACGTTTTTTTAAAACATTTAAAAACTTGAAATACAATTTTGCAAAAGATTCAAAAGCTAGCTTTTATAAACAAACAAAAGTTTGATTTACACTATTTTAAAACATTCAAAATCTCAATTTGCACTTTTTTAAAACATTCAAAATCTCCATCTACACCTTTTCAAACATTTAAAACCTTAGTTCAAACTTTTTCAAAACATGCAAAACCTCGATTTGAACTTTTCCGAAGCATTCAAAACCTCAAGTTAAACCTTTTTAAAATATGCAAACCCCAGTTTACACTTTTCAAGCCCTTTAAATCTTCGCTTAAACTTTTTAAAAACATACAAAACTCTTATTTAGACTCCATTAAAGCGTGGGAATACAGCCTAATTTTGAATTTTTCCACAAAATGGAAAAATGTTGGATCTTTTATCTTTCGGTTTATTTACAATTATTTAATTTGCCAAAAAATGTATTTTAACTAAAGTTTCATATATTTACATACTTTGGACGATCCTCGAGAGCAACTTGTCGATTTTTTCCAACTACCGTGTCCAGCTCCTGTTGGAGTTTCTTTTGACATTCGGAAAATTTGGCCAAGTACAGGAATGTCCAGTTAAGGGTCGTAGCCGTCGTTTCACTTCCAGCATTGAACAAGTCCAGAATAACAGCCAGTAGGGATTTGACTAGTAGGTAGATCATTAAAATATAGATTATACCGAAAATAGAAGTTTGATTTAAATTATTATAACGTATTAAATTAATTACTTACGTCCAGCATCCTTATAAAAGCTGGAGCTTTTATCTTGTGTAGCCTCAATTTCCTTCAGATACGCATCAATAAAATCTCTGGGAACCCCATCCTCCGGCTTATCATTCTGATGCTCTTTGATTGATGTTTTGGCAAATTCTCGTTGTTCCTGAATGGTATTTAGTAATTTGTTCCATCCAGTTGCGTTTGGAAACATTTTTGAGAGGGCAGGCAGAAAAAATGAGATGAAGAAAAACCGGCCATTCTCATTTCTCAGCCTATGTTCAATTAATACAAATGGTAGTAAACATTAAATTATTAACATAAATAAAAAAAAATAAAAATAGTTATTAAAAAATAGAAATAAAAACCAACTTATTAAAACCATCTAAAAGTCCTTGCAGAACCGGATCATCATGAGTGTGTCTCTGTCCACTCATAATTCTCCAAAGGGAATTGAAAACGATCAAATTGAGTCTCCTTCCAAGGGATTTTGGCTCACCTTCCGTGACCTTTATGAAGGAAATGAGTTCGTTGACCTCCTCCATAATCATTTCCTCCATCACATTCTTCCCGAAGCCGAAATCTCGGAGATGGCGGAGAGTGAAACGGCGTTGGTCAACCCACTCTTGACCATGAGAATTAATAACACCTGAAAGAGCAAAAAAGAAAATTAAAAATTAAAATAAAAGCTTTTAATTTTAAGTAATAATATTATTTACCATGCGGCCCATCGCTCAGAATAGTGAATCCATCTGCGTCTGGTCGACCAGTAATATTTGGATCATTAAATGCCTCCCGAATCAATGCTGGGTCACTCAGAACAACCATTCTTAAACCAAAAAAGTTAGATTTAACCTTTCGAAAGGGTAAATCAAAATTTTACATCTTTTTACAACTGTTAATTTCAAGTTTTGACCTTTTTGAAAATTTGTTTTATATTTTTTGACCTTTCAAAAATGTGACTTTGTTAAATTCTAGGTTTGACTTTTTTGAAAGTGTTATAGATACTAGTTATGAATCTTTTTGGAATCGTTATTTTAAGGTTTTAGCCTTTTTTAAAGGGTTAATTTGCAGTTTGGACCTTTTTGAAAGTGTTAATTTCCAGTTTTACGTCTTTTTCAAAATGTTAATTTGTAGTTTTGACCATTTCAAAAAAGCTTCGTAGAAAAAACACTTCTGTAAATTGTTCTTTCACCGGTGCGCGCGGTGGTTTCCCAGTTCCGAATAGGTTAAAATTATACCCAAAAAGGCCTAAATTATTGTTATATGTAGCTATGTACCTACATTTGTTAAATAATTAATTCCTATATCAAGTAACAGTAAAAATGCTAAAGCTAAACTTACTTATTACTGCCGAAAGCAATCGTGCACATTTTCCCATACTTGTCACTCCACTTGAGAAATGCCTTATGTGGATGGTTACCAAGGGAAAACAAGTTGCCCACGAAGGGCCAAGCAAATGGACCTGAAATCAAAGTTTAAAAATCCAGAATCAAGAACACAGTAACGGTAATAACTGTTTAACCAAATTTTAAAACAATTAAATGTTACGTAAGTAGGCAAATCAACAAGATAATTCTATACGTAAATCTTATTAATTTTATTATTAGTTTTATTAGTTACCTGGCGGAAGATTTCCCTTCTCTTTTGTCTGATTTTTGAACAAAATCAAAAGAATCGCTCCCAGGGCGAAGGATATCAAAAACGTCGTTAGTGAAATCATGTTTTAATTATAATTTAATAATGATTTAATAATTAAAGTAATGAACGTAGCTCTTGCAATCGCTCCAGATTAATAGCTTACTTTTCAGCAATAGAATACTTTTTTTAGAATGAACAAATAGGAATTTCTCCCTTGTACTCGTATGCCAACTGACCTACCCTTAAATCTAAAGTTGAATAAAAGTGTAAATTATAATTATAGTAACCTGTAATATATGTAACTGCTGGACTATATACAACTTATTGTGCAACGGCATTTCATTTCAATCTCAGCTTAATGCTCATTCAAATTATCTCATCAAAACATGATTTAGAGCATAAACACTTAACTAATACAATGTGATTTCATTAATGATTTTGCTGATACTTGAACAAAAAGTTTAGATAAGTTTGTAATGTGTATTTATGTTAGCAAAATCAAGGGCACATCACATGATTATTGACAAGAACAAAGTCACACCTTCTCTATATATATATTGCGGAATACTTATAAAAATGTAATAATGCATTTAACACTCATAATAAATATATGACAGTATCACAAAGATAAAACAGCAACAGCCGGATGCACGTAATGCAAAACAAACGGAAAGTGCTAAATAATAAATCTTCTTAAAAATATCTCCTTCAGCAGGCATTATTATTACTGTAGACCTTCACCTTTCTCAGAATCAGTTTCATTTCAGTCAATTTAATACAATTTATAATTTTGAATGTAGAAAACATTTTTCATAACTAAATCTCACGATACTCACGAATCATCACGACTTGCATTCACATTCCCTTTATTTGAAGTAGCTCTGAGTTGTTCTTTTGTTCGTTGAAGTCCTAGCTGAAATTCTGGATTTTTTGGAGATAGTTCAGTAGCCCTTTCCATATCATCCCGAGCTTTTTCAAAGTACCCTGAATAAATCATTAGATAATTATTAATCATCATCCTTACAAACCATAACGATTATAGCTATATTATACTACAAGAAAACCCTTCATAATTACTAAATTACTACTCAATTCCACTTTACTTTTATACTAGGTACACGAAATACGTAACTGATTGCTCCTAGATACTTATAAATATGCTAAATACATTCAACGTTTCCATCATTATAATTATAATTTACCCATTCGGTATGAGATGGTTCCCCGATTGAAGTAGGCCGTCGCCAGCTCTGGGTTGAATGTGAGAGCCTTGTCATAGTCTTCTACTGCTCCGTCAAAATCCACATTAAGGTATTTCAATTGTCCTATGTTATTGTAAACTAGTGCGATGGAAGAGCTAGTTTTCGGGTCCTTAAATATTTACACACACAAAAACACAGTTGACAGTATAGAACTTGGTGCAACTTATGACTTATGACTAAAATGATAGTCTTTGTTGCTAATGGTGTTATTTTAAAGAGCATAACTTACTAATTTGTTTGAAGAACTTTCAAGCGCATTCTCCAACCAATTTTCATAGACCTTTTGAGCTTCCTTAAATTTCCTCTGACCGGAGAGCAGTTTTGCTTGAGTTAACATGTGTTTGAACACGGGCTCCATAGTTGATGAGGTCCCACTTCACCTCAGAACTAGTTTACGCTTTGGACAAAGCCATTTTTAGGTTATATGTAGTACTTGATTTCGAGTCTGATCCGAATTCGATTCGAAAACTACCTACGACAAATTATTAATTCGTTATTTCTCAATTATCAGAATAAATGTTTGACCAACATATCGACTGTGTGAATGCAATTTGTCCCAAGTTCAGTGTATGCTTAGATGCAATGTGTCCCAAGTCCTTATAATGGAAAATATCATTATGTGATAAAACTAGTAAATAGCACTTTTTCAAAACAGTCAAAACTAGTAAATAACACTTTTTAAAAACTGTCAAAATAAGTAAATAACACTTTTTCAAAACGGTCAAAACCAGTAAATAACACTTTTTCAAAACAGTTAAAACTAGTAAATAACGCTTTTTCAAAAATGGAAAATATCATTATGTGGACTTGGGACATATTGTATTAATTAAGCTGAGACTGGACTTGGGACGAATTGCATTTACCCAGACGATATATTCCGAACCTTCAACTCACATTAATGGAAATACTTACATTAATATTAATTTACTGACATCGAAATAATAGGCTAACTTCGTAAGGCTACGAAGTTAGTTTAACTCATGACGAGAAACTAAAGTGGACGTGTAGAGGTTAGAGTTAAGGATCTTTAAAACTGTGCGGAATAGTACTGTAAAAAAGTTTTGTGTTGTGGTTTGTGATTGTGAATAGCCTAAATAAATGATTTTTATTGTAAAACAAAGTTACCTGTCACCTGTGCTACTGATACTGGTGGTCCATTAATTTAAACCGATCCGCAGTCCGCATTAGTCCGCAAGTACCTACTTTTAGGCCCTGCCCTGAAATTGACTGACAATCGGTCAACTGTCACTGTCAACTGTCACTGGTCACTGCCCGTCAATTGTCAAATACGTGTCAATGTCAAAAATTGAAAACTCACGAAATCCATTTGAAGATTGTGAAACTGAAACTGAACTGACAACTGAAGTGCTGAAGAAAAGGAAAAATAATCGAGAATATTTTGGTTTAAAACTAGGCGCTTTTTGCTTGGTTCTTTCCTTGCAATTTAAATTCAATTTACTCGACGAAGTCAATCGGGCATTAATTATTTAATTTTAATTTAATTAATTTTTAATTATATTGAATTTACTAATTAATCAATCCATTCAATTAGTTAATTTGATTTCAATTCTATCAAACAAAATTTAAATATATTGACATTCGATGGGTACCTAGACTCTAGAAAATGCCATTAAAAATGAGTCCTGAAAGCATCTGGCGTGGCGGACAGTCTTATCTCGTCTAAAAGTTTCCAAGCAGTTTTGTTTTAATATATTTATGTAAATATACATTTTATTATCGTTTGGGCATGCATGGGATGAAATATATTATATTATATAACAGGTATTGTTGGGGGTACGATCGCTCATCTTGTAAATTCAAAAGGTAGAACACGTTGTTGCTACCGTGATGGGGCAAGACCCGTTTAGAAGTCGGGGGCTTCTTTAGTTGTTAATCTGGGAATTGAAATATGTAATTGTTATTGTGGATGAATTACCCGTTTTCTGGCAACCGAATCTCCCTAGACTTAATTTAAAATAATAATATTGTTATAGTTTTGTTTTATTCACTTTTTACATTAGCAACTCTTTTAGCATAAGCTTAGGCACATTTTTATAGTTGTACACCTTATACATACATATGTAGGTACATAACAAAATATGTAGTTATTATTACAGTGCACCCAAAATGATTATATATTTAACGTTCAGGAAGGGTAAGTTATGCAATCTATATAATTTAAATACTTCTTTAATAAAACATTTTTGGTACAAAAACAAAAAGTATATTTAGTAGTCACTATCGTTCCCCAGAAGAACCGTCTTTTGATCCCCCGTTTGCAGGTCTGTAATGAATTTCTGAAAGCATTCATCAAAAATTGGGTTAAAATTAAAAATATAATCCATTTCACCCATCTATTATGTATAATATAATTGACGCATTAACATATAAAGGGTTTTCAGAAAAAAAAAATAAAAAAGTTTGTAAAGTACCCCCAATAATTTCCGTTGTCTCTTCTCCCTTTGCTTGGACATGAGGCAGCAGCAAAAGCTAATGAGTGCCAATGTACTCATTAGAGTCACGAGCATAAAAAGTGGAATTACTAGCTCAGCTTGATGGATTCCCTGGAATTAAGTTAATTTTTGTGTCGTCATAATTTTATTATACGATGTACAGACACAGTTTTGGCTAAAAACCCATAATCCGCTAATTTACCCATTTCACTATAGTCTTATTAGACTGTAAACCTGTTTAAGAACTAAAAACGGGTGAAATATAGCAAAAACATTTCTTCAAAGTTTGTAAGTAATTATTATAAGCTTTAAACTTTAAAGCATTTTTTGACACTTTTCATGAAATCAGTTTTTCAAAAAATGTAGCTCTAATTCATTCTTTAACCTAATAGGAACTGGAGAGCAAAGGAAAGAATGCTATATAAAAGTGTTTAATTCTATAAATTAACTTTTTCAAAACGGTCAAAACTACTAATTAACACTTTTTCAAAACGGTCAAAACTAGTAAATAACACTTTTTCAAAACGGTCAAAACTAGGAAATAACACTTTTTCAAATGGGTCAAAACTAGGAAATAACACTTTTTCAAAAAAGTCAAAACAAATAAATAAAACTTTTCCAAAACGGTCAAAACTAGTAAATAACACTTTTTCAAAACGATCAAAACTTGATAAAACTTTTTCCAAAACATTCAAAACTAAGTATATTACCGTTTCAAAAAGGTTAACACAACTTCACAATATGTATTCACTATAAACAACTATTTCTCTCAACTAAATGCAAATTGTACTATTTTGCATAAAAACTCACGGAAACTTTCTCCATCTGTTTCTCAAATTTCCTCATAGCCTCTGCAAATTTAGCTCCCACATTTCTCTCGTTGATTTCCCCGGTTTCCCACTCGCTGTCCGTTCCATTATGACCCTGTCCCTGTCCAGCTGGCCCCGTCGTCACGTCGGTGCTATTCAAATCCTCATAAGAGCTAGTACTTTCTCCAGAGTAAGAGGTTTCCCCAGATCCAGAACTTCCCCCATCCCCTTCCCCAGACTCAGTTCCATTATTTGTATTATTTGTATTACTATTGCCTTCCTTCTCGGTCACGGTTAAATTACCGTGGGCCACCCCCGTGGGGGTCACAAAATTAGGATGATTCGGCCAATAGCTATCCAGTGCGGCATGGAACTCATGGGAATACCAGAAACTGACGATGATGGCACTCGTTCCAGCAAAGATGAAGATGACCGTAATTAGAATGAGGGAAGAGACGCAGCAGGGCTTCGTCTTGTACGTGATGGAGCTGTCGTCACTGTCACTGTCATTGAAATGCTGGTCCTGGGCCCGGTGGCGACCGTTGGCGTCCGAATTGTGAAAAAAACGGTCGTTCTCCGTTTGACCCAGGAGTCGGTACTCTTTCACTTGCTTCTGTTGCATCATTTTTATTTCAGTGTTCTTTTTGTTTCCTTACGTTTAATCTATTCGCAACTGGCCGGGCAACTATGGAAAGAATGATGTAAAAGCGTTAATTTCTATAAATTAACCTTTTCGAAACGGTCAAAACTTGATAATAACACTTTTTCAAAAATGTCAAAACTAGTAAATAAGTTTTTTTCAAAAAAGACAAAACTAGTAAATAACACTTTTTCAAAAAGGTCAAAACTAGTAAATAAGTTTTTTTCAAAACAGTCAAAACTAGTAAATGACACTTTTTCAAAAAGGTCAAAACTAGTGAATAACACTTTTTCAAAAAGGTCAAAACTAGTAAATAACATTTTTTTCAAAAAGGCCAAAACTAGTAAATAACACTTTTCCAAAAAGGTCAAAACTAGTAAATAACACTTTTTCAAAAAGGTCAAAACTAGTAAATAACACTTTTTCAAAACGGTCAAAACTAGTAAATAACACTTTTTCAAAAAGGCCAAAACTAGTAAATAACACTTTTTTCAAAAAGGTCAAAACTAGTAAATAACACTTTTTCAAAAAGGTCAAAACTAGTAAATAAGTTTTTTTTCAAAAAAGACAAAACTAGTAAATAAGTTTTTTTCAAAAAAGTCAAAACTAGTAAATAACATTTTTTCAAAAAGGTCAAAACTAGTAAATAACACTTTTCCAAAACGTCAAAAAACTATAGAAATTAACGTTTTGAAGTCGAAAATGGTCAAAACTAGAAATTCCCCTTTTTCAAAAACATTCAAAACTGAGTATATTACCGTTTCGAAAAGGTTAATTAGCTTTCTTTAAATTCAACAATTTTAAAAAAAATCTAGTCTTTACTACAAAACTAGAGCACTGCACTGCACACTGCACTGGACTAGTGGACAGTTTGTGTCCGCAAAGTAAATGAGATTCTATTCTATTCTACAGTAATAATGACACGGAACGAAAAAATAAAAAGGGAAGCGAGTTGAAGGTTCTTCTGTGTGTGGTGGTCTCAGCCTGGAGGACGAATAAAATTATTATTGCTTGATTCTTCCTTTAATTTTATTCAAATCCGGATTAGATTTTCTTGTTAGCTCATAATTATAATACATATGCTTATTGGTGCTGGCTTCTTTTTTTTTTAGTATATTTTTTTTTAGCTATAATTATAGTCTGTTCTTGAGAGCAATAAAGCTGTGAGTGAGGCACTGTGGGGATTTATGCTAAAATAGTGACAGGACAGAACCACTGCTGCTGATGCTGTGGAGAATTTTTCCAACTGTCTGTTCGGTGTGTGTCCCGTACGTCTTAATTAATTAATAATAAATTTATTAATATTATGTGGCAGCCGTATCGAGATCAACATGGGATGATACTCACTCAGTTCGTCAGAGCGTCATGGATAATATTTATTTTCCGCTTCTAGCTATTCTCAATAGTGAGTCACTCGTTCGTTTGTACAGGAAAAATGGAAGTTGGAACGTTGGACGTGTATTTGATTAATACTTGAACGAAAATAAAGCTGTTTGCGGTTTGGGCATTCTAGTTTTTTTTTCTCTCTCTCTCTCTCATGCAGTATTTTACTTCGTAGTTTATTAGTATTCAATAAATAGTAGCCACAGATGGTTTGCCACATAAATAACACGTACCTACCGTAAATCCTCTTTTGCTACGCGGGTCACTAATTGTACGCGGGGGTCCGAGGGCCTGAATGGAATAATGCGCGGGTCTCCAATAATACGCGGGTCTCTAACAGTA
>JAQFZC010007847.1:0-10781 GCA_034695205.1 Dicyrtoma fusca | reverse complement strand
AAGAGCACCAAAGCTCAAAGTCAATGTGTGTGTGTGTGTAGTGTCACATGATATACACCTAGAATGGCATAAGAGCCATGCGCTCCCAGAGAGCGTGATTGGATGATGAGGCAAATGTGGCGGAGAGTTGAAATGCGGCAGGCACATGCGTGCACTGCTTTGTATGGGAGGCTTAACATACCCTCCCCCTGAAGTGGGAGGGGTTGTACCCCGACCAGTAGGTCAAGAGGGTTAAAACAAAATTGCAAAAATTTTTTAAGATGACCATCCAAAGGAGAGGAAAAAAAAATGAATGAAGCCATCATTTGCATCATCCAATCAGCTAACACACAAAAAATCAAATTATAATATTTCAAGTAAGAGAAAATTGTATGTGGCGGGGACGCAGCCCCATAAACATGTACAGAATAAATGAATGAATGAATGGCACAAAAATCAAGAAATGGCCAGAAAATAGCCTCATAAGAAAAAGGTAAACAACAAAAAAAATCAAAATTAATAATTGTATGTATGCCTACTACACTGCACTGTACTGGCACTCTGCATCAGAGGGACGAAAGAGGAGGCTTGAGGCGGCGGCAGCAGCGGCGGCTCCAAGGTTACTCCAAGCCCTCCAGTGGGCAGGTGTAGAAGGGGTTGAGCAGCTAGGTGGTACGGAGGTGGCTCCGGAGGAGTTGACCACGATGAGTGGCGGCTCCGATGGAGGAGACGACGAAGAATGGTGGCTCCGATGTAGGAGACGACGATGAGTGGCGGCTCCTGAGGAGTGGACCCGATGAGTGAAGGCTCCGGTGGAGGAGACTTCCATGAGTGAAGGCTCCGGTGGAGGAGAATACGATGAGGGCAGGCTCCATATGAGGGGACTGCGAGGAGTGGATGCCACCGTGGGGTGGACGTCGATGTGTAGGTGCCACCGTGGGGTGGACTTCGACGTGTGTAGGCTCCAACCGTGGGGTTGGAGCAAGAAGAGTGTCCGTGGGGACAACTGTGGGGCTCACTAGGAGCGCTTGGCAGGGGGAGCGACCACCACTGCAGGAGGAACGGTTCCAGGTTCCCGCAAGCTGGGAGCCCCGAGTGGAGTATGCACCCTCCAGGTTCGAGGCGGTCGGCGAGCGGGGCACGAGTTCGGAGGAGGGGGGCTCCGGAGGACAAAACGTAGGAGAGAAGAGACGGCTGGGGCCGTTAGAAGGCCGGAGCACCAAAACCAAGAGTGGAGGACAAGATGACGGTGTCGGCGCAGCCTCCGCGTGCAAACGTCTTCACAGGCGGGGGGGTGCTCCGCCTTGTCCGGAGGAGGTTGGTGGCTCCAACGGCGTAGCAGAAGGAGAAACGGCTGCTGGCGGAAGAAAACGTCGTCCGGAGGAGGCTGAAGACCCAGGGGGTGTGAGAAGCCGACCCGACCACCACCCGGAGGGAAAAAAATTTGGACGTTGTTCCCCAAAAAACACTGGAGCACCAGAGGAAGGAAACACGGCGAACTACACCATTTGTTAGGATTATTTCCTAGCACTTCAGCTATGCAATGCTGGAATGAGGTGTACGTAGGTTTAGGCTTGGCAAGTAAGAGGAAAAGTAGAGAATGTGTTTATTAGTGTGTTCACGAGGGTGGCCAGGTCGACTCTAATCATCTCTGGCAATGAGCAAGAGCACCAAAGCTCAAAGTCAATGTGTGTGTGTGTAGTGTCACATGATATACACCCAGAATGGCATAAGAGCCATGCGCTCCCAAAGAGCGTGATTGGATGATGAGGCAAATGTGGCGGAGAGTTGAAATGCGGCAGGCACATGCGTGCACTGCTTTGGATGGGAGGCTTAACAACATTTTCAAAAAGGTCAAAACTAAAAATCAACATTTTTCAAAAATTTCAAAACATGAAAATAGCGTTTTCAAAAAGTTCAAAACTAAAAATTAACATTTTCAAAACCATTCAAAACTAAAAATCAACAATTTTAAAAACATTCAAAACTAAAAATCAACATTGTTAAAAACATTCAAAACTTAAAATCAACTTTTTCAAAAAGGTCTAAAACAGAAGCCAACATTTTTGAAAAGGTCAAAACATGAAAATAGTGTTTTCAAAAAGGTTAAAACTAAAAATCAACATTTTCAAAACGATCAAAACTATTAATAAACAATTACGAAAAGGCTACGAAAACAAAATGTTATCATTTTGAAAAGGTTGAAACCCTATTTGGAATGGTGGTTTAAACAGCTCTGATGCCTACTAAATGTGTTTTTAATTCTTTGCAAGTTTTGCAACTGAAAAATCCATCCTTTTTAATGAGATTTGGTAGTGTACCTTTCCACTACTCTATGTACGTATTGTCACATTTTGTCACATAGTACCCTGAGCGCCGTTTCCAATTTTTAAATGGCCCATGGAGCATGGAGCATGTGGCCTCTGAACCAATGGGAGCGGGCCAAAAGAAATGTGGGAACGCCTCTTCAGGGTCCGATGTGAAAAAATTTGACAATAGGTACATAGCTGTGGCACTAGCAAACTAGCCGTTCTAATAACTCTCAAGGACGGTTTTCCGTGCAAAAAGTAATTTAAATAAAAACAGCATTAACATTCATTCTATTCATTCTCTTGTATGTTCGCTGCCTAAAAGAGCATGTCTGCTTTATTATTTATTATTTACTTTGTATCCCTACAATAGATAGTATGTATAAGCTGTGCTTATAGGTATACTCTATAAGTTCATAATATTACTATCAACTATTATGTAACAGAACACAAGCACATACGTCATACACAATTATAATTATATTTACCTATATTTACTAGCAAAAATATAGATAATAGTGAGTCACGTAATGCATACCTATGTTATGTACTTCCAGTGTTTAGGGGCGAAACTGAAGGACGAATTTATTTCAATGGCTAGCTGCTTCAAGTTTCAAGTATTCCATTATTTTGTTCGTAGTAAGCCTTTTTACCTAGATACCGTAAATTCTCTATTACTACGCGGGTCTCTAATTGTACGCGGGGGTCCGAGGGCCTGAATAGAATAATGCGAGGGTCTCCAATAATACGCGGGTCTCTAACAGTACGCGGGTCACCGGAAGTATTTCAGTGTTTAAGTGTACAGAAATTAGTGTAAGCCTAACTTTTTAGCCACCGAATAGCTTCAATTAAATGACACGTACTTTTAAGTCGCTTAAAAGTGTCAAAATTCTTGTCTTTAGCTTGTTTATTCCAACTAAATTCAGAGTAGCAAAACGGTTAGTTTGAATAATAGCCGGGTCTGTATTAATGCGCGGGTCTCTAATTGTACGCGGAGGTCCGAGGGGCTGAATGGAATAGTGCGCGGGCTTACTATTAGAGGATTGACGGTACGTGTTTATTCATTCGCCGTGTTGCCGGTCTATCTCATCCCTATCAGAGGTTTCAACAACACAACTATTGAATTACTGTGCCTCACACTACAAAACTACCTACAACCTACAACCTATCCAAATATTCTATATTTTTAGACCAACAAAAATTGATTGCAATTAAAGTGGTCTTGTGATCGCCCAGTGTTAGTAATAATTGCTAATTGCTTTTAAACCACTTTACTTTATTCCGAAGCAGTTGAGAGTTAACTACTCACTTCTGACAGAACTGAAACTCAGCAGTCAGCAGTCGTCAGTTTTGCCCTGGCTTTGGAAGACGTGAGTAACATTCAAATCCAACTACTTTCATTATAGTAGTATAATAGGCTTTACAAAACACACCTATGTACTTAGTTTAGTTGTTAGTATTTTAGCTATTAATTGAATTTAACCTTTTCGAAACGGTAATATATCTAGTTTTACAGATTTTTGAAAGTTTTGATTTCTGTTTTTGACCTTTGGGAAAATGTTGATTTCTAGTTCTGACCTTTTCGAAAACGTTGGTTTCTAGTTTTCACCTTTTTGAAAATGTTGGTTTCTAGTTCTGTCCTTTTTGAAAATGTTGATTTCTGTTTTTGACCTTTCTAAAAATGTTGATTGCTTGATTTTGACCTTTTTGAAAATGCTAATTTCTGTTTTTGGTATTTTTAAAAATGTCGATGTCTGTTGTAATTATAGCGTGACATTTTTGAAAATGTTAATTTCTTTCTTTTGACCTTCCTAGCAATGTTAATTTACTAGTATTAAATGTTTTTGATAACGATGAGATCGTTTTGCTTAGTTTTGACCGTTTTGAAAAGTTAATTTGCTGAATCAGCATTTTTATTAAGCCATCTTTCTATGTTTTCCCAGTGCCGAAAAACTAAATCCTTATTTGCTAATTTTTTGACAGATTGCACTTTGAATTCAAAAAGGAAGCTCACAGTTGACAGTAAAAGATCATGTCGTTTACAAAAGAATGCTGTACCCTGCCGCCTGTCAGTTCGGATTACGTCCCGATCGGCTCTGAAGTGAAAATCGGTGAAACGGTGGTCTACGAAACGGCCGACAAGTCTCCAAAGAAGCTCCTGGTCTTGGTTTACGACATCTTCGGTGTTCATCCGAATTTGAGGCAAGTGGCGGATAAACTGTCACTTGCTGGATTCCGGATTGTGGTCCCGGATTTCTTCAGAGGGAATAAAATTGACGAGACTGACTTTCCACCAAAAGAGTAAGAGAGCGTAAAATTATTACGATTAACCGATGCGATGCAAGGTCAGCATTTATTTAATAACATTTTTTTTCGTTTTACAGCATGTCAGTTATCTACCAGTTCGCTGTTACCCACGGCTCTTATTCAAACACTGTGAAAACCGACCTCCAAGCCGTCCTTAAACACTACCAAGAAAAGGATGGGATCACTTCCGTTGGGATTTTTGGATTTTGTTGGGGTGGACGGATTGCACTGGATGCTGCCTCTGATCTTGAGGAGATCAAAGCCTCCGGTTTAGTTCATCCATCAATGTGCAAAACTGAAGATGCGGAAGGCGTCAAGTGCCCCATGATTTTACTGCCGGCCATGAGCGACCCAGATATGGTCAGTATAGAGTCAATTTAATAATGCAATAAAATTACTAAATTAAAATTAAGTGTGCAAATTACAATGATGCATTGATTGATAATTTTATTATTGATTTATTGATTTTTTTATTTATAGCTTCCATTCTACGATATTCTAAAGAAGAACCTTGGCGAGAGCAACTGTGCCCACCATCGTTTCGACGATGTGCATCATGGCTTCGTTGGAGCACGTGGGGATTTTGCTAATGAACTCAACCAAAAAAGAGTAAACGAAGTCATTCAGCTCCTGCAATCGTTTTTCACTAAACACGTCGTTTAATCAATACCAAATACAATCATAATAATCTTCTATTACACTATTACTTATTACTTAAAGGAAGGTAATCCGTGTAACTAAGAATTTTTGCCTTAATCCTAAGGTAATTTCTGTAACGGTTCTGTACTTAATTATTACATACATATCTGTATTATTTGCAACCAAAACCAAACTAACCTACCAAACTTTAGATCATTATGTACCTAATAATAATAATGTACGGTGGCAACTACATTGGCGTTTTTGTATAATAATGTTAAAATTAAAATGTTATTCATTTGGTAGTCGGGAAACCGTGGAAAAAAAAAGACTGCTTCAAAAAGTGTTTAATCTACTTTTTTAGTTTACGAATTAATGAAATTAACACTTTCAAAACGGCCAATACAAGAAATCAACATTTAAAAAACAAATTCAATGCTGGCAACTAGCACTTTTAAAAAGATCAAAACCAGAAACTTCCATTTTGAAAAAGGTCAACTTTAATAATCAAAATTTTTAAAAATGTCAAAACTAGTAACTACTACTTTAAAATAGTTGTAAAAGTAGAAATAAACACTTTTAAAAAAAGGCAAAACTAGTAATAATCACCTATTTCAAAAATATTCATACATCAAAACTAACACTTTTGAAAAGGTCAAAACTAGAAATTAACAGTTTCAAAAAGGTCAACACTAATAATCAATATCTTCAAAAATGTCTAAACTAGTAATCAACATTTTCAAAAATGTCAAAACTAGTAACTACCACTTTCACAAAGATGTAAAACTAGAAATAAACACTTTCAAAAAAGGGCAAAACTAGTAATCCCCATATTCAAAAATATTCATATCTAATAACTAATAATAACACATTCGAAGAGGCAAAAACTAGTAACTAACACTTTTAAAAAGATCAAAACTAAAAACATTCCTATATTTTCACTTTATGAATGTAAAAATGTTTCAAAACCTCATCGAAGACAAGAACAAGGCAAAATAGAACTACTACCAATATAAGTCGTGCTTTAAATTTTATAGGGGAATGTTTAAAGCAATGCAAAATACAAAAATTGAGAAACAGAATGGAAACAAAGAGAAATACGTTAATCGTGACGGTTTTGACCCCAGCTTCACTCGAACTGGAGCCCCCTTCATGCATTTTCACTTTTTTCCCCTTAGCCATCATCGGTGCTTTACAAACGGGTTTCGGGCTATAAGAAGAGTAATCAGGGACGTACTGGATGTGTTCCTAGGTAAAAAAAAAAACAATAACATTTATATCGTTTAGATTTTACACAGTTCAAGAAATTAATTGAAAATTTACTTTTAAATAAATGAGCAATCACCTCAGGATCAATCCTCTTCCCTCCAACACCTCCGCAATGCATATAATGCTGATTAAGAGCCCACTTCACATCAATAGGATCCCTCGGCACTTGCCAACACATTCTATTCAGTATGTCCATCACACTAATATTGTCGTCAGTTTCATTTCCACGGCCATGGATGCCTAGACTTTGTTTCCATTTTCCCTTTTTTGTAAATAAATCATCGAACAAAGTGTGATTTAACTCTTCAGCCCCTTTCACTGAATATAGAACGAAGGCATCGTCTACCAGGGAAGTGTTTCTATGGAATATAAATGTGAACACTTAAATTTGATAAAGACAGTTAAAATAGTGCTACATACATACCTAAGCGCAAACTTACTCGTTACCATTTACAGTGGAAGTGTCATAGGGCAGGTTTAGTTTCTCAAGTATGTTTCCATGAACAGGTTCGACAATTCCAAGTTTTTGGAAGAAAGAACGGAATTCGTACTGACTTCGGCAATCTCGTAGAGACGACTGTGGATAGTAGAGAAGTAAGGCTTGACACATTTCTCGATTTGATGTAAGGCCGCCCTAATTTAAAAAAAAGATAATAATTTAATTATTTATTAATCGTAATCGTCTAATCGTATTCGTAATGCAATTACTTAAACGAATCACAAAAACTTACAACAATGTAATGATCAGTCGGATTATCATACTCGCACTCCAAAATCAACTCATCACCAGGCAAGATTCGAACCTCGTGGGGAAGTTTGCGATACTGTTGATAATTAAAATCGTAGTGTCTATCCTGCAATTAGAAGCAAAATCAGAATTTTCCAAAAGCAGAGCTTATAGCCATAGGTAGGTACTTTAATAAGATCGCTAGATTGAAACTATAAAAGGTTTTTATTATTTTTATTTAATGTAAGTATATAGGTATGCGTTATTAAAAATTTTGTTCAAAAAACAAATACCTGCGCTATGGGTTGGAGTTCGACACCTTTTCTTACATGTCTCAGAATTAAAGACTTGGTGTACACATGACCGTGTAGTAAAACACTGAATGCTAAAATACCACCTTCAGGGAAGCCCTGTAAATTATAAAGAAATTAGGAAATACATTTAAGATATAATAACTAATCTATTTTAACGAATATTTTCACAGTCTCAAAGATAATGATACCGAAAAGTTCCATTGGCATTGCTACTAAAATTTCAAATCACTACTCACACTACGAGTACAGTGACGCGAGCAAAATCCAATAATTTTGAATTTTTCTTGCTTCGGTGGAATCATCATGAAAGGTGTGACACGATGGCCTAAGAACAGCGTCGCCATTTCAAACGGGCGGATATTTTCGTTGTACAGAACACGGATTCCAGAACTATCTTTGACTAAAAAGAACAGGTTACAGTTTCTTTTACAGTTTTAAAAAAATGAGTAAAACATTGAAATGTATTCTCTCAACAGACACTTAAAATTAATTTCTCACAAGCAAGTCCGTCAGGGTTTTCGTAATGAACTTCTAGAACAAAATAAGTTGATTCAATTTCATTTGTTAAACCACTACGAAGCCCGATGGGACTTCCCACATTTTCAGGGAATATTTCACCTAGTAATTAATACAAAATAACATTATTAATATACTTAGATCGAAGTTGAGCTATTACCCATGTAATTCACATAGTGCAAAAATTAACTGTCAAAAATCACCTTCAGATCCCAAGGTCAAGGCAACTTCAAAAGTAGAGCAATAAATGAGCCATTCTGGTGGAATTTCTGAAGTAAAGCATTTTCTAACAGGCTGATTCAGAAAACGCTCAAAGACCTCATCCGGGGTTTTATTTAAATGATGAGGGAGATTGCATCTTTGCAGAGAGACGTGATGTAATATTTTCCGGTGCTCCGGGGCAATAAGTGGAAGATACTAAAATAATTAGTAAGAATCACTAATCAACATTTTTTTATTATAATTACACAATCAACGAGCCAATACAGTAAATTATGCTTTCAAACTTACTGGTTAAGGTAGATAGTTAGGTAAAAATGGTCTAAATTAGATAGAGTAAGTAAAACTAAATAAAAAGAAGGAAGTTCAAAGTTCAAACCCGTTCTTACACCAACAATGTGATGTTTTCTCGTTACATTTGGAAATCGAAACATCTTGCAATGATACTGTGATTTATCTCCGGTCACTTGATGCTGCAATAGGTAAATATTGGGAAGAATCTTAATCACAAATCTATTAGTATACAACCAATGATAATAACAATAACTGGTTTTCACTAATATAAACAGCATCAATAACTGAAACCTTGAGACTACTTGAGAGCAATAACAGATTTTCTTCGGTCTGGTAAACATCGTATCGGTATTAATAGTACAGTGCTTACAATTAGTTTATTGGCGTAGATTTATTACGCAATTTTATGTATGTGGGCATACTTACGACTTACATTCAAAAGTTGAACATCCCAAAACCTCTCCCCTTTCTGGGGAACCCGGAAAGCACTCACAATGTCTCGCCTCAAAGAGACACTCTGAACTCCACGATTATTTCCATGCCAGTGAAAATCTTTATTATTCCGTGGGTCAGCATTACTTATCGCCCAAATTAGTCGAACTGTATCATCCTGGAAATAAAATAAAGTAGGTACCTACAATGAATGATCATAAAGAGTAAAAATCAACTCGTGTAGATTATTAAATTGATTACATTTCACAAAATTACATTCTAATATCAAAATTAATGAATACAATCATCAGTCATAAACTGGATAAACTCATAAAATCAAAATCATCATCATTTTATCAGTTAATTCACTACTATTAATATATTTGTACAATTTAATTAATAAATTATTGTTTGCTTACGCCAATCGCAATATCTTGCTGCAAGTCACAAGTGTTCCATTTCCGCTTAAAAGTACATCGAGTGCCATTCTCCGTTTCTTCCCCTTGAAGAAGAACCACGTCTTGACTCTCGTCTTTAATTGGAGCATCATTACGCTTAGCAAAATAATCCTGCAAATAATCATAATCATAATCACAATCATAATCATAATCAACAATCAATCATTCAATCATTTGATTAACAATGTAATGAATTTTGAATAATTTCCCTTAAAACAAAAATACTGACAACTAGGTAACAACTAAAATGCCTGCCACCTGTCACCTGTAATTTTACAAATTAAATAAAAAAAACCACACCTGTAAATGAATCTTCCCCTTACTGTCGACCCAACACAGAATAATGTCACTCCCCGGCATTCCCCCACTAGAAGAGAAGCCAATGCCCACATAACCTTTGACATTTGATTCCATCTCCGCAATCAAATGTTGAGAATCACTCGTGTCCCACTTGAATGTCAGATTTGGCGATAATTCCACTTTGTTCGTCCACTTTATTTTGCTACTGTCAACAGTGTCAACTGCTTCTTCTTCTTCGTCTAATTTCACTTTTACAGCTGACTGTGGCATCACCGAAATGACGAGTACCAGCACCAGTACCAGCACCAGCAGTAGCAGCCCAGCGTTATTGGAAATTTTCATGTTGAATTCCAATGTCAATGTCAAAGGTCAAACTGAGTAGTTTGTTAATTAATTACCGATTGGTTACTATAATTGTAAATATTTTTGGATCAATTCTTCCTTAATTAATCGCCATATGAGCTAAATGATGAACGGTCAACGGTTGATACGCGTCCATTATCAACGGTTGAACGTGAAGCAACTCCAGACAGACTCGATCCGTTCGACTGTCAACTGTCAAAACCGTCAACCGTCAACCGTAGGCGATTTTTTGCTGCTCGTAATTGCTTTTAATTGCCTTTACCGATTTAATTTAGTTCTGACCTGTCTGATCTGTTGCAACACAACAAACAAGTTGAACCTAGTTGTCAGTAAATCAAATTTCGAAATTTATGATGTGTCAATAATGACGAGATGATGACGAAATTTTTGATCTTACTAGTTAGTTTAAAGTACCTAATTCAGTTTCTTTCTACTTACAATCAACATACAACATAATTATTACATAGGTACCTATTTAGTGTTTAGGCCATTAACCTTTTCGCAACGGTAATATACTTCGTTTCGAATATTTTTGAAAACGGTAAATTACTAGATTTTTGACCGTTTTGAAAAGTGTCATTTACTAGTTTTGACAGTTTTGAAAAAGTGTTATTTACTAGTTTTGACTTTTTTGAAAAAGTGTTATTTACTAGTT